>QJPP01004802.1:0-63705 GCA_003996215.1 Jaltomata sinuosa
TTTTCATTCTATTCACAACTAACCATCTCCATCCTTTTTTTCTTATCATTCACCTCTGTAGTAGCCACCCTCAACTTAGGCTGATTGCCTGCGTTGAGGTGCACGATGTCCATGGCAGGACCAGGGCCAAAACAGTGTTTACCTCTATGGTAGCCACCCTCAACTTAGGCTTATTGCCTGCGTTGAGGTGCACGATGTCCAAGGAAGGACCAGGGCCAAAATAGGGATTCAAAGATAAACGGGAACGGTGACAGGTTATTGAAAGAATAAGGTCAATTATGGCTCAAACAGGGATCAAGGGATTATTTATATTTGGACGGTCTTTTAGGTTAAGTGGATCTTTTAGGTTAAGTGGACTGCACACAAAAAGGGCCTGTGATCCTTTCCTAAGCAACCAAACTTCGAACTTAACAAAATAGACCGGGCAAGTTCTAGATGCATGCACAGAGTAAGAATTTATAACAATAAGCTCACACGCTCTTGGCACCAAGAAACTATATCGCTACCAACTATCAAACAACCGCTCGGCTTAAGCATACTCATTCTACTCATAATCACACAATGACATACAAGGATCCACACAGTCAATCGTTTCAACATAAGTACAAAACCAGAAAATTTTTAAAGGGGCCTCGTTTTTAGTCAAGAAAACGCCATGATGCTTGCTATAGACTCTAAAAAAAATTTAAAATAACAACCTAAACATGCCGGTTCTACTAGATAGCACACCAGAGGGAAAAGAAATCGGCAACAAAAACCCTCGGTGGTGACTCACAGGTTTCCCAACACCCTCAACTTAGACTCATGCATTGTCCCCAATGCATATATGCGAAAGCTAAAAACTGTGAGAATAAAGGAATACCTGTGAAGTCGATATGACTTAAATTCCGAAATGATGTTGGAGACCGCCAGGGTCTCCAAAACAAGAGAACTCGATGGAGTGTGGCGTTCCAGCTTTCTCTTTGGGCTCCATCGCTAGTCGCGACAACTTCTTTGCTCTTTCTTTGTAGATTCTCTTGCGGTGTTTTCGTTTTCTAGATTTAATTTCACCGCCTTCCTCTACATGTTTACGCTCTCGCACCTTTTTTACAACAGCTAGAGTCTCGACCAAACTCTTCTCCTCAAGGTGCACATCTACAAGAGGTTCCTCAATGGCATTGATGACCGCGACCACCCTCATGTCACTCGGTTGCTTCATCAATTTAGACACATCGAACTTGACCACTTCATTGTTCAATTGGAAGGTCAGTTCGTTTTTCTCCATGTCAACCAATGCTCTTGCTGTGGCTAGCAATGGTCGTCCCAAGATTATGGGAACTTCGAAATCCACTTCGCAATCCAAGATCACAAAGTCGGCCGGGAATATAAGCTTACCAATCTTGACCAGCACATCAGACAATATCCCTACGGGTCGTTTTACCGAATGGTCCGCCATCATCACTCTCATGGACATTGGTTTAGGAGCTCCCAAACCCAATTTTTCATACACTGCTAGCGGCATCAAATTGATACTAGCACCAAGATCACACATAGCTCTTCCGAAGTTGAGCTTCCCGATAGTACATGGAACAGTGAACGCACCTGGATCTCCTTTCTTTTCCACTAATGATCTAGAGGAAATAGCGCTGCAGTGATGGAGGTTGTCTTTCGGCTCAAAACTCACCGTCCTCTTCTTTGTAATCAAGTCCTTCATGAACTTGGCATACCCGGGCATTTGTTCCAGCGCTTCCACCAATGGTATGTTTATTGAAATCTGTTTCAGCATGGTCATGAAGTTTAGGAACTTACCGTCGTCGGCTTTCTTCTTCAACCGCTGGGGGAAAGGAGGTGGGTGTCGAAACATCATAGTTGGAAGCTTTTCAGCTTCCTTGCGTTTCTCCGCGGGCTTTGGAGTTTCCTCCTCTACCACCTCTTCCTCATCCGCAACATTACCTTGAGTTTGAACTACCGGCTGTGATTCCGGTAACGTTCTACCGCTTCTGGTCATGATCGCCATACAGCTCGCGTCATTCCTCGGATGAGTGGTGTCGCTCGGCAAGGTACCCGTTTTCCTTGGGTTTAGAGATGCTGAGATGTGACCCACTTGCTGCTCTAGTTGCTTGATCGCGGTTGAGTGTGACTCCACTACTTGACTCAATGTTGATAATTCAGTCCGCATTGCCTTTACCCCAGAGTCAGTTGATTCCACCTTCAGCAGCATCTTCGCCATCATGTTCTCAAGTTTGGATGTCTCAGCTTCGCTGCCAGTTTTATCCCGATTACCAGGTGGTATATACAACCCACCTCTATCGGTTTTGTTCCTCCAGTTTCCTTGTTCGCGATCTTTGTAACCACTTTTCTCATAGTGGTTGTCTCGCTGATAATTCCGACCTTGGTTTCCCTGGCCATTGGCCTGGAAACCCCCCAAGTAATTGGCCTCCTCAGTCTCTATACCTTGTGAACCCACAGCTTGTACCTTCTCTATACTTTCTGACGTCAAGTGCCTTGTCAGGAGATCCAACTGCGTTTTCAGGTGCGCCATGTCTTGGTCGCGCTCCTCTTCTTTCCTACGCTGCTCAGCTGACATACCAACTGTATAGGTGCTAGCTGCAACCTCTGACTCTCGTGTGTGCCAGGCCCTGTTGGTCTTGGTGAGCCTGTCCAAAATAGCTGTGGCGTCGGCAAAAGTGCGACCCATAAATGCTCCACCTGCTGCGTTGTCCAATGTTGGCTTGGTAGCCGAATTTAGTGCCCTATAGAATGTCTGCATCAAGAATTCGTTGTTCAGCTGATGGTTGGGGCACTGTGTCAGCTTCTTCTTAAATCGCAACCAAGTCTCGTGCAGTGCTTCGTGCGGTTGCTGCCTGAAGTTGCTAATCTCGTCCCTCAATTGTATCATCCGAGAGGGAGGAAAGAACCTTTCTAGGAAAGCTCCTCTCAACTATCCCCACGTTGCGATAGAGTCGGGGGTCAATTCTGTCAACCACAACGCTGCCTCATCAGACAGAGACAACGGAAACAACCTGAGCCTGATCGCTGTCTGACTCACTCCTGGCAGTTCGAACGACTTGCAGATGCCCACGAAATTCATCAAGTGCTGGTTTGGATCATCCCCAGCGACACCTCGGAACACTCCTCTCAAGTTCAGCAACTGAATCATCGTGCTAGTGATGTTGAACTTGGCTCCGGGCGGTAGCGGTGGAACAATAATGGCGCCCGTCGCGCCAGCTCCATCTAAATCAAGCTCCTCATCATTCCGTACACCATCGTCTTGCAGACCACCAGCATTCGGATTTTGTTGGGCCTGCAGTTCCACAGCGATCCTCGCTGCGTCTAATTGTGCGGCCATATTCCGCCTCAATGTTCTCGCAAGTTCGGGGTCGTAAGGTAAAATTTGTTCCCCCGAACCTCGGGTACTTGGCATGCACAACCTGTACCCTGTCCAAAAACAAAAACATCAAACAAAAATAAAAGCAGGAAATTATGACTAAAAGTCAACTAAACACACCAGACTTAATCAAAAACCGTATTCCCCGGCAACGGCGCCACTTTTTGATAACGCTCAAACTACACTTCTAATTAAAGAAGCGTAAGCGATCGTTGTCAAGTAAAGAACCCAACAAGGTTGGGGTCGAATCCCACAGAGAATATGGTGAAGATTAAGACTTTAGTGAAGTAGATGACTAGTGATCAATTGTTTCCGATAAATAAAAAGGGGGGTTTTGTAATCAACGTGAACAAAAGCAACAATAATGTAAGAGAATAATCAGTAGGAGAGAATGAACTAGGGATGAGTTCACCATGGCGTTGTAACAATGTCGATTCTAGGCTTAACCGGGTTCTTTCTACATGCGTGTCACGATGTGATTGCGTCAATTGTATCGTCTAAACGTCTCTCGACCAAATAAATAAATTTCCTTTTCTATTCTCTCGACCTCGAAAAGATGTGCTTTTTAGATTTCAATCCTAAACATCAAGTAGATTAATCTAGTTACAGCATTAATCATTAGACGAGAGTTAGTAGTCTCGAATCCTTGTTGTTAATCAAGTTTTCCGGTTTTAATCTCTTTACTCAAGCAAATTAAACCTAGGCATGTTCTAATGTTTGCAACCACTAGAAAACGTGACATAAAGTATGATTAACAACGTGACTACATGTAAATTGAACCCGTCGCTACCCGGAATCTATATCGCTACTTTAGCCATGGCTCCGACAACCCTAGTTGCGGGAGTTTTAGTTACTCATGCTCGAAGAAGAAGAGAAAATAGTTGTATTCATAATAAAGGGAAGAAAAGCCTTACAATATAATGAAACAATCAATCTTCCAATCTCCAAGAACAAGAAATACCAAGAACTCACGAACGAATCAAGAACACGAGTTCAATACAAATGAACCGTGTTGTTTCATCTCAAAAATAACTAAAACGTGTTTTAAACTAATGGGTGAATGATAAATAAAATAAACCTATCATAGGGTATTTATAGGAGTAATAGAAGCCAAATCCAAAACGGGCTAGGAATCCCCAAAACGCGGGCAGCCGCTAGAAGCTACTGCCTTAACTTGACGGCCAGGCTGACGGACCGTCAAGCCAGTGACGGACCGTCGCCTGGACCGTCACTGTTAACCAGTGGTGCCACCTCCTTTGCTGCCTCCATGTGACGGTCTCTGTGACGGACCGTCACATGTGTGACGGACCGTCACTCAGGCCGTCACTCTTAGGCAGAATCCTCTTTTTCTCGTATTTCCGTCCGTTTCCGTGTTTGTTTCCATTTCCTACAAATACAACATAAAAACATCAAAAACAACAACGGTTGCTTGAAAACGCACGATTATTCTTAGTAAAAAGGAGTCGAAAATGACGTAAAATGGCGTCACATCAGGTTGCATGAGCGTTAGTTAAAATAAAGCACATAACTAAGAATTTGAAATGGCCATACCGAGTTCTGAAATCCATCATGGGAATATTAAATTCCCTAACCTTCACGTGATGATAACTTGAGTAGAGATCTATCTTGTAGAAAAACTTAGCACCCTGAAGTTGGTTACAAAATCATCTATCCTAGGAAGAGGGTACTTATTAATATGCACAAAAAGCATAGGATGACCCCAAGAAAAGACACATGGTCGAGTAAAACCCTTATAGAGGAGATCTTTCAAATATTTGATTCACTCTTTTAATTCATCAGGAGCTATTTTATAGGGTAGAATGAAAATTGGCTGAGTGTCTAGAAGAACATCAATCCCAAATTCTATTTCCCTATTAGGAGGGACTCTGGGAAGATCTTCAAGGAAAACTTTTGGATACTCATTAACTATAAGAATGAACTAGGGTGATTGATTATATGCGTTAGACTCTTTAACTCGTACTAAGTGATAGATACACCTTTTGGAAAATCATTTTAGGGCCCTATGATATGAGATAAATTTGCCTTTCGACACCACAAAACTACCCTACCATACAAGGATTGGCTCATTAGGAAAATGGAAGGTAACCTTTCTAGTTCTACAATCCATACAAGCATAACAAGAATAAAGCCAAACCATCCCCAAAATAACATCAAAATCAAACATATCTAACTCTACCAAGTCAACCATGGTATCCTTGTGAAGAATAGTCATAACACAATCTATATAGATTCTTCAAGGAATTATAAACTCACCTACTAGAGTGGTAACTGATAAAGGCTCAAAAATATTTTCTAGAGGAATCCAAAAATTTGCAGCAACATAAGGAGACACAAAGGATAAGGTAGCACTAGGATCAAATAACACATATATATCATGAGAGAAAACATACAACATACAAGTAACCACATCTAGAGAAGGCTTTGAATCCTAGTAGTGAGAAAGAACATACAAGCCTTTATGACTCCTGCCAATCCCTAAATTAGCACCCCTAGCTACCGAGGCTAAAGAAGTAGTAGCTTGGGCCTTATTTCCCCTTCACTCCCCTAGCTGTTGGAGAGTCTCTATGGAAATAACCCTGCTTATAATATTAAAAACACACATCCTTACACATGAGATATTTCCCCTGATGGAGTTTACCACGAGTGCTGCAAGAAGGGTAAGATTGAGACCATTGGGCCACAGTGCCCTGAGACTGAGAACCATGCACTCTTTGGCCCTGACTGGACTAAAATTTTTGATCTCCATTAGGACTTGGTGCAAGTGAACTATCTGATGAAATATCATGTCCTAATGAACTCATCTTAAAGAAGGTCTTATTACCCTTACTGCCCCTATGATGATTCATTTCTTGATCAGCCAATCTAGCCCTCTTATTCTGATGCTTCTCTGCCTCCGTTTTCCTTATATTTTCCTCCTCCACCTGCAAAGCATGCACCCTCAGTGAATAAATATCCATATCACTAACTAACATCTCTCCCTTACACCCCATTCACATATTTGAGGAAACTCTTAACCACAAACTTCCTTATCCTAGCCCGTATGTTAGACACCAATTCAGGAGCGTATTGGGACATCTGTGTAAATTTGAGAATGTACTCTTTCACTTATCGTCCCCTATTTTAAATTCATGAACTTTTCTACCTTAGCATCCCTCAATTCTTAGGGGAAGAAATGATCAAGAAGGGCATCAGAAAAGTCTACCCATTCAGCTAGTGCATCATCCTCACCCCTAGCATTCTCCCATTAATCCATACCATAAATAAGAAATATCATTCAGCTAGTAAGAATCTATCTCAACTCCCTTTGTCTTGCTAGCATGCATCACCCTCAAGATTTTTTAGATCTCATCAATGAAATTTAAAGGGTCCTCCTCAGAATCGAACCTCGTGAACTTTGGTAAGTTTATACAAAGGAACTCACAAATCTTGGAAGTATCAAAAAGATCCTGTGAGCTGGAACTAAAGGGGCCTAAATGGCAGGAATGAGATGCCAAAAGCTATGCAAGCATTTGAATAGTGTGTCTGAACTCAACATTGGTGACATTGCCCACTGAGCACTAAGTAGTAGAGTTTGTGGGACCCTTCACTATATTAGCTAGAGCAGGAGTCTCATTTCCAGTATTTTGGCCAAGAGTATGGACCCTATTTTGGGTTTGCATAATATAGGTGGGAGGTACGACTGTAGCATTGACCCCAATCAAGAAAGTTGCAATGGCAGTGGCTCCTTGACTGGTGGTTTGCATTAGAGGCATGATCTGAAATGTGGAAAAATCGGACTTAGAAGATTTTTCTTGGAGTTTAATAATGACATTCAAAACAACTCTCCCTAAGGAGGTGGCAATGATCATCAAGCAAAACAATAATTAACTCAACGGGAGTCGGAGTCAAATCCACGGAGAACAATATTAAGGGTGATTGAGAAACCAAGGAATTAGAGCAACTCACTAAATTTCAAAGAGAAAAAAGAAATAAAATGATTGGAGGTTTTGTTTAAAATCAAGAATTGCAATATAAAGGATAAGTTGACCACACCAATGACCTTCTCAACACAAGGACAACATGAGAGATTTGGGAATGAAATTTAATTCAAATCCATATAATCCATTATAAATTAAATAAGTACTTACTAATTAATCATGGGTAAATTTAAATACGCCTTGGAATATCAATTATCCACCAATATCTCTCGATAATTGGTGAATATTTCTCAAGTAGTTCTTTCAAATCTAGCTAAGTGTTAATAAGGATATTTCAATTATAGCAATACTAGTATTTAACTATTTCTAGCCCAAAATCCTTTAAATGAGGTTTAAAGCCTCAAGTTAGTGCTAATTAACCTTTCCCCAACTTCGATTCACTCTTTCAAGCCAAATCAAAATAAAATAGGCAAGTCCAAGGGTTGATCACTCCCTTTAGAATCAACTCAAGCACAAGATTAATTAGATAATCAAAGACCCAATTCGTAAATTAGAAAATATTTAATTAATTGTAAAAGCACAAGATAAGAATTCAAACCCACATATTGTTTATCTCTAACACAATATCCAAATCTCAAATCAATAACTACACCTATAATTTTGCAATACAAAGCAAGAGTTGAAGAAAGGAACTAAGAATTTTACAATAAAAGCATCCAATTTCACTCCAATGGTGTAGGGTGTTGAACTTGCTCTCCAAGCATGCCATGATAGTTATCTCAATGGACAAAGATCAATAATTATTTCCTAAAATGGGTGGAAGTTGTCTTATGTGGATTGGGGTATCCAAAAATATGATTTTCTAAATTTGCCCTGTAGTTGTCGATTTCCTTCATCGCGGTCGCGTGAGAATATATCGTGATCGTGATGCTCTGTTTATTCTTTCATTGTGGTTGCATGACCATTACTTGTGGTCACAATGGTTATGCTTTTATGTCATCATGATAACATCATTTTTCCTTGCGATCGTGCAGCTTTGACTTTTGGTTAATCATGATTGCGACACTGTAGCTCGCGATCTCAGAGAATAATTTCCTGCCAGTGATCAGCTTCTATTTGACTTGTTTTTACTCGATTCGTTTCCTGATCACTTCTTAATCACGTAAACCTGTAGAATAGAAGTATATCATATCAGATACACTATTTTCTATCAATTAGGATAGCAAAAGTATACGATTAAGGGCTAAAGAAACTGACAAAATACCAACTTATCAAACTCCCAAACTTGAACTATTGCTTGTCCTCAAGAAAATAAAATCACCTAATCATTTTCAAGGGAAACAAAAACACAAGTGCATTGACATTATGACAAGTCAAGGAGAACCTATTTTAAGCACAATGCTTTCTTTCATTTTCACCATCCTTTTTTTAACTCTGTCTTGGTAGCATAAATATTTGATCAAGGAAGGGAAAAACAAGCTTTTAGTACCTTCAATCACCACTTGCTAAATTTGTTGCACACTTATTTGGCCCACTTCAATAGGAAGACCGTCCATCATAGCACAAATAACCACTTCCCTCTCAGGTGATACATCTGACTAATTTTTGGATGGCATGATTTGAGCACAAATAATGGAAAACCTACTTCAACAGTGAACTCATAAGACTCGATCCTCATATTCAAAGCTATCCACTGTGGGATCTTACCATCATGTAACCTCTGCACAAACCAATCAGTCCCCAACTCTTTAACCCATGCTTTGAATATTTCATTGTCGCCATTAGGAAAGTTTTAATAGGCATTGATAAACTCTGGATAAAATCGAACAAGTTTGCCCCAAAAAGTGACAACCAAAACATTAGCAAAGTCTGTCTAGCCTGCATTGGCATGGAATTCCTGGACTATAGAGAAGTTTGCCTTAATAAGTTTAGCCGTAAAACACATCCAACCACTCGTGGCTAAATTTCAATAGAATTCAGCCCATCTACTCTCTAGACCTTCCAATAAAATGCCTCGCTCCCTTGTAATGTTATTCATCAAATGACAATCATACAATAGTGAACATTTCAGAGAGCCAAAAGTTCCCTGATCAAAGTACTCTTCATTGACTACTTGGGCGACATCTTCTTGTGCTATTTCATTTATTGTCGGAGCCATTTTCAAGCTATAAGTACCTACCAAAGGAGTAAATATATCAAACTCTTGAATGCGCATATAAAACATTGTATTATGATATGAATAGGTCAAAGAAATGAGTCAAAATGGTTCTAAATAGCATTGGGAGAAGCTACTATTTTGGGTTGTTTTTGAAACTGTCAGGCGATGGTCATCGCGATCGCGGGATTTTTCATCGCGATTAAAAAGAACTTTATTTTTTCAAAAAATTGTTCATCACAATTTTGGGATTGGGCATCGCAATGCGAGGATTGTCTTCATCATCCAGAATTTTTTCAGTCGGGCATTTGGTCGAACAGGTGCTTTGCACCATGTTATTTCACTATTATCATAGTCTATTAGGACTAATATTTGGCCAAAATTATCATGTTAATAGCCATCTACTCTCAACCAACCTCACCCAACAATTTTCTCACTTTAAATCACACACATCAATCTTAAAAACAAAATTCTCAACTCGAAAAGCTCTTAGTTCCATTGATTTCACACACTTAGGAAGCAAATTTCAAAAAGAATTAGGAGAGGGGCACATACCTTTGAGTTTGTAAGTCAATAGAACTATGGAATTGAATTTTTTTTGATGGAAGTTATTATTTTTTGCTTGAGGAGAAAGATAACAGCCAAGTCTAAGAGCCAAATTATGTTCCTTAAACGTTTTTCTTACTTTTTGTACCGAGAACTGAACCATGCATCACTATCTCTAGTCCTTTCCATGCGATTGTGATGAATTAAAATTTCTTAACCTCACGTGATCGCGATAAATTCGCGCGAGTGCGAAGAGTTAATAAAATTTTACTTCATCATGATTGTGATAGTAAAATGTCGCGATCGCGATGCTTTGCTGAATGCCAATTTTCCAGATTTAGGCACTGCACTGGTTTGCACATACGATGGCACCTGCTTGAAGAAAGTCCCCATGTGCAACTCGCAGTGCTTTCCTATCCTCTTATTAGCCTCCAAAGGCCGGGTTCATCTCCCTTCTTTTTGCACACCTAAAAACACATCAAAAAGCACTAAAAAGTGAAGTAAAACATAAAGAAAAATTTCTGTGAAAAATTGTTGGAGTGAGATTTGAGTGTCTCCATTCTCAATTTTCTTTATTTATGATATCCTCACTTTCGAATGAACTAGAGTCTTTCAAAATAAAATGTTGAAATTTGTTTTGCAACTCTAGTATCATTCCTTTGATTTTTGCTTCTTGATTTATGTGTGGGATGGTTCATTGCCACAACACCTTTAATTATTGAATATCCAATGTTTTCTCTTCTTCAATGGGAAACAACTCAAAGTTATTATCCACGGCCATGCATGTTTCAAGATGAGCATTCAATTCGGTATTCAAATTTTGGATACCAAATTCTAGTAGGCCCTCTTTTTGACTTCTCTTATCATGCCTTGTGAGAAATTTCTCCAGCATTGGAAGAATTATTTAACGTTGTTCCCCATAGTCTTCAAGTTGGTGGGCTTGGTTAAACTACCATTCTTGGCTCACTATTTCATCTAAGTCAAGTTTTTCCTCATGTTGGGGCTCAAGAACAACCGGCATAAACTCACTCATGGGCAATTACATATTTTGAAAATCTTGATCATCTCTGTGTTGAATTTGATCAATCCAAATGTTCGAGACTTGTTCATATCATCCATTTCTCCCAGTGTTATCTCTCCACAACTTTTTGATATCTTTACATGGAGGACTAGAGACTTCTACTTCAACATTTTGCTTCTCTACTTCAAGGTAAGCCACCTATTCAACTCCAAAACATTCATTGTGGTTAATAAGCATTTGTGGATCATTTATTATACTTGGAGGCTGTCCTTCACTAACTCAATCTAACGGAGTGGAAAAGTCCTCCATGGATTATTTGGCACGATTTTCCTCCTCTTTCTTTTTAGCTTGTCTATCGAAGAAGGATTGGAGCATTGATTCCATTCTTTTGAATTGGGCTTTTCGTTCTTGTCTGTTGAAGTAGGCTTGGAGAATTGCCTCTATTCTCTTGAGATGGGCACTTCGTTCATCATGTGCCAAGTCATAACTCCTATTGAGATCACAAGTACCATTAGCACCATTGTTAGCATGAAAGGGGAAAAGGGAATGATAGGTAGGACAATCACTCCAATGTCTATTTTGACCACCACATAAATAGAAATCATACCCATCATAGGATCGAGATAGTGAATACCTCCCTCTCCTAGGGCCAATTCTATAATCTTGCCAAAAGTGGGGTCCTCCACAATATGGACATGGTTCTCTAACATAAGGGTTGTGATAACCAAACCCATGAGCTTTTTAAACATATCGAGATGTCATAGAATCAACAATAACAAAAATAATAACTAGCAAAAATAAAAACAAATATTCACAAATTTAAACTAGAGTAATTAAGCTCAAATTCCAAACCAACTCAATACGCCAAATTGTTCCCTGGGAACAGTACCATTTTTGCTAACGTTCGAAACAACTCTCCCGAAGGAGGTGGCAATGATCATCAAGCAAAACAATAAGTAACCCAATGGGAGTCGGGATCGAATCCACAGAGAACAATATTGAGGGAAATTGAGAAACTAAGGAATTAGAAAAACTCACTAAAGTTCAAAAAGCAAAAAAAAAATATAATGATCGGGGGTTTTGTTTAAAATCAAAAATTGCAATATAAAGAATTGGTTGACCACACCAATGACATTCTCAACACAAGAATAGCAAGGGATATTCAAAAATGAAATTTCACGTTCTGTGAGGTTGGGGGGATCTTGGAGATTTTCGCTCTTGCAGAGATTTGACTGCAGCCACGGTACCGCACTTGTGATCTTTTATCGCTTATGCGTCACCGAAACTATGAGGTCTCTTCTGTAATGGCAAAGTCCACTTGTTTAAGTGGCTTCCACCAAATCGGGGAATCTTCCATACCTGTGACTCTGCACCTGTAATCAAGCCTCCATAGGTGCAGAGATCGCTATACCTTAACAATAACTTTGTTTCCTCTTTTCATTCTATTTCTCTATATCTCAATTTTTGGAGCTTGAGAATTAGATTTTGGGAGATTTAACAGGTAATTTTCAAGATTTCTTCCCTTGCTATGATTCTTACACTACTTTACACATTTTATAATGATTATTTCACAATTTCATCTTCAAATCCTTATTTTTTGTCAAGACCCGATTTCTCAGGTCATGATGACATCTATAAACCCCAAGTAGGCGAACCAATTCCTGTATCCTGGAATGGTTAGTAATGGGCTACTACCAAACCAATACGCACAATAAGAAAAAAGTAAGAGGAAGCAGAATATAAAGATAAGACAATGTGGAAGAAATTTACCCGAATATATATATAATAAAACTACACCAACCCTAAGACTTGGTATCGACAGTACATTAGCTTCTTATAGAATACAAGTGCTAGAAGTAACAAAATGATAAGTACAACTGTCTCCGAATATACAAAGAGTAACAATACAAAAGATGAGATGTGGTCAAGCTCCGACCGTCAGGCGCTCACCCTAGTCTCTAATATCCACAAAATTTGCACGAGTCTCCAACGCAATCAACCGTGAGAACTCAACTAATATCTGCACAGAAAGTACAGCCGTATAGTATGAGCACCAAAACAAAGGGTACTCAGTAGGAATCATCGGCCGACTGAGCGCATATAAGATATAAAAGCAGTAAGTAACAGATAGCAATCAGTCACTGAAGTAATAAAGAAAGCACAAAGAGCTAACACAGAGAATAGACAACCAAAAGCTACAAGTAAAACATGCTAGCACAGAGATACAATTACACAGAATCACAGGTGAAGGAAAGGAGAACGCACCTGGATTCCTTGCACAAAAATATAAGTAAGTAGAGAGAGAGTTGAGAAAATGGCAGTATACCGGTAACCTCAAGTAAAAGGAAAAGATGGAAAGCCGTCTAACATACTCAAAATGGAATCAACAAGTATAAGGAAATTATAACACCAATCCAATCACATGATAGCATAACCAGGGAATCACCTCACAAGTACAACCCTAGGATGAAATAACTAGACCACAATAATCTAGAGATACCACTCAACTTCCCACAAGAATAGAACCAGAATCTCACACTCTTCTCAAAAGGCAACACAAAAGTGCCTCAATAATATAGGACTCCCTAGCCCTCTCAATAATCAGACATCCCACAACCGAAGCCTCAACAAGTTAACCATCACTAATCCTTCACTAACCGAGTGCCAAGACAAGCTCTAAATAAAGACAGGAGTAAATATAGTCTACCTACAGTCCCCCGGCCGCCCATACAACCTAGGAACACAAACAAGTGAAAACAAACCCTCCGGCATCTTATACTACCAGAGCATATAATCAACAAACAGCAAACAAAAGTGGAACCTCAACAATGAATGATATGATGCATGAAGATCTCATGTGAAATGGTATCTTTGTATTTACCCCCTCCGGTGCCGAACAGACCCAGCAGGTAGGTTCTATGGAAGGACACTGCCCGTATACCTCTACTCCACTGTATACCCTCCCTCCGGCACACGCAACACAAAGCCCTAGGCCCAGAGCGACAAGGTCCATGGAGGTCCCAGACCCATACTAAAACTCAATATCAAGACATATCATCCAGAAGCAAGTCCGGGATCAAGATACAGACCCAGTATCGAATATGTATGCCTAGACCCTGTCCAGGACTAAAGTAGTGGATAATGCCTCAAAAAACCCTCCGAGCAAGCCCGGGAATAATCGGGTCTAAAACTGTAGTAAATTAAGTATAGTGCTCCATCCGGCAGAGACTAGTATCAGTAATAAAATTAAGTCTGGTGCTCTGCCCGGCAGAGACTAATACCAGTAATAAAATCAGTGCGAAAACATCCAAAAATCCCCTTTTCTATCATCAACAGTACCAAAAATGGGCCCCCGGGGCCATGCAAATTTAGGAAAACTGTCGATAGTAGCTCGCAGCCAAAGCTGTAGTAAAACATGCAGGGGAAAATCTTTTTCATGGATGATATGCTCGCATACAAATATAAAAGTAGCCCAATGGCTCACAACAACTCCTATCAGCCATGCACAGGCCCAACAGCTACTCAGTAGACATAACCAGCCTAAAAGGATCATCTCTATGTCCGGGACTCGCGGACATTCCCCAAATAACCCACCATCTATGTTCTACAGTCAATACAAGGCCACACAGGACCAGAAGAGTAATATACAATACTATGCGAATACTACAAATAACGTATGAATTAAATGGACGAACAAGGAAGACAAGGTCTGGGGTACCAACCTATAACAACCCACCCAAGGATGTTAATTAATGCAGTTATAGCCTATATACGCAGAGTCTAGGTAGGGAAAGCCATAACCTATGTGTCATCCAATGACTAGCTGCGGGAATGGTGTCGTCCAGGATTGAACTGCTCTGGGAAGCTCCGAATCACATAAAAAAAGTACTTTAAACTGAAGCCCCAAAGGCGTCTCTATGAAGCCTGACCAACCAAGGTAATGGAACAATTGCTAGAATCGATAAGGCTGCAAGAATGAGCCATAGCCAATTGATAAGGTGTTAATGTCACACTGGTGACCATCCAACTGCAAAGAATAAAATGAGGCCAATAACAATAATAAATGGCATTTAAATCCAACAACAATATGTTAACCACATCTCAAAGGAGCAACAAGCTCCCGAGGAACTATTTCAAGGCGTACTTCACGTTGTTCAATCCAATCACTATCGTATGTGATCCCAATAAGAATCGCACAAACTTCTCAATCCCAATAGCACCTTATCACAACCAGTACACCACAACAATAACCAAATATAATAAGATAAAGGGGCTGTCCAAGGCCACAATATCCAAAACACCACTTCGTGGCTCGGAAAACTGTAAAAAATAATACTAGAACATGTAAATACGAAGGAGGATCGTAGGGGAGAGATTTCTTGGACAAAAATATTCAATATCCCAAGCTAAACAATCTGCCTCCTTGTAGGAACAACAAACAGATCCAAGTCCAACAAGAAACAACTACAAGTTATCAAAAAAAATGACTTTTCGTGACTAGAAGCTTAGAATCTCGATTTAACAAATAGATTAGTGTACGGGATCCTTACCTTGCCAATATAACTCCATAGTTACTTCCAAAACTGGATAAACATATGCTAGCTCGCTTCCGTAACACCCATGAAGATACGCCACGAAATTGACGGGACAAACTACACCAAAATGACGAGCTCGCAACGTAGAGCAACTTCCGTTAAACTTTTGAATTGAAAGCATCAAGGTCCATGGATTATTTACGGACTTTCCCTCTGATTTTTAGTAGATTTTGGGTGAAAAGTATGAGTTAAAATGAAGGGAAATCAGCTTTTAAAAAGCTAAACAGACTTGGGGTGGGGGGCCCACCTTGACGTGCCTGCTTGTGCAGTCTTACAAAAATATGAATATCTCTCTATTCTGAAGTCGTATGGGTGAAAGGTTTTGTGCATTGGAAACTAGACTCGTAGACCTTCGATTTTGTATATTGGAGGGCCACTAATTCTTTATATATTGGGAGAAACACCCCAAGACATTTAATCCAAATTTAAAAAGAATTCCTTAAAGGAATTTACAATAACTTTTTCCAACTTTTGTTTCGCAACTTGCTTGACTTCAAAACTTATCATACGACCATTTTGCGATTATAATACCTCATAACACATCCTTCTTAGTATATTAGACACTATTAGTTTTATCCCGAAGGTACAGGTTAATTTAAACCTTTAAAATGGGCTAGGTATTACACGAGGCATTTCTTTAACTCAAACTTTTGTGCAAGGGATTCCTTTGACCTAGAACCTTGGTTTAATTCTTTGATATTACCAAGAATATTGACTGAAGTCAACGATTTCCAAAGTTAAAGCTCTAAAATGAAGAACGGCCATAAAGACCAAACAAACGGCCCGGACACCGAACTACCAGTCCTGACAAGCCATAAATGACTTGGGACCGTTAAAGGTAAGTTCTAATGGTACAAGAAAAGCGAAAATGCATACATGACTGGAAGGGTCATTACATTTTTCAACTAGAAAATTCGGGGCATTTTGGGTTAAGTTAAAAATTGATTAATTAATGATTTCAAGGTCAATTTTAACTCTATTTTTAATGAAATTTCATATTTAAACTCCTTAAGTTATGGGTAAATTAACTTTTAAATAAAATTAAATTTATCCTTGGTGGCTCGAGATTGACTTTTGGTTTGACTTTTGACATTGAAATAGAAGTGTAACCATATGGATATTGATAGACTCGAATTTATGTGTAGAACTTGTCATTCATAGATTGAGTGCATTCTGAAGCCATTTGAAAGAAAAAAGTCAGTCTATCACCGTCGGTGGCTTGTTGTTCAATTTTGAGGCAGATTATATCTTAACTTTCTTCAGAAATTGCTTAGGTGGAGACTTATCATATAAATCATGCTATGAGTCGAATGAATTAGTGACTTATAGCGAAAATTTGAGATGGATTGTTATTGTGATTCCTAAATTGAGGCTTATACTATGATAGTGATGTAAAATTGGGACTTCTGACATGAAGATGGTGTCTGATGTGGTTACATCTTTCTTAATTACTACTACTGAACTTTCAAACTTTTTCAAAAGTTTTGTCAATTTGGGAAAAGGTTTGTTGACAGTAATATGATTTAGTTATCCGTAAAGAAATGTATTAGGATAGCTCTATCTTTGTTTGTATTAAAAAAATAAAAATATTGAGTGGAAAGGTACTTTCTTTTAAAATTATCTAAAATTGGTTACATCTTCACGAAACAGTTTTTTCCCTTTTGAAAAGAACACCTTTCACAAATGTTTCTTGAGAATTATTTTTTGTTTTTACTTTTTTGCAAGTTGTAGTTTTTACCATTAATTTCATGTTCCCCCTCCCACAACTCTTTTATCATTCTAGCTAGCTCATATTTTATGCACTTTGTAAAGATAATACTTTGTAAAGATAATACTTCCATGTTTAATATTGTTTGTCTGATTTTGACTTAACACGAAATTTAAGAAAGTAAAAAGATTTTTGAATCTTGTGATTTTAAATATGTTATGTCGAATGTTGAAATTTAAGAGTTTTGAAAAAAGGAAAAAGATATTTTTTGAAACGAACTAAAAAAAAGTAAAACAAATAAATTATAACAAAAAGAGTAGTTTACTCTTCTTTATCAATAATATTGCTCAGTAGCCATCTTGCTTATTGAAATATTAACCAAAAATAAATAAACTCTTTCAAGATCAACTGTATTTTAAGTTTATCTTTTATGTGATTTGATTCTCTAACTCATTTATTGATGATGAAGATCTTCTACTATTATTAATATTAGTATTAGAACCCGTGATGCACGATACAACAACAACAACAACATACCCAGTGTATTCCCACAACGTGGGGTCTGGGGAGGGTAGAGTGTACGCAGTCCGTACCACTACCTCAGAGGTGAGGTAGAGAGGCTGTTTCCTATAGACCCCCGGCTCAAGACAAAAACAGTCTAAAAATAGGCTAAAAAGGACGTAACAAAGATACAGGATACAAAAAACATGATAAAACTACAAGGGACGATAGGAAGTAATATGTAGTAACAAACAACAGACAGAAGCAGAACACTGCCACAAAATACTACTACGAGGAATCCAAGAACAAAAAACTATAAGCGAGCACTACGATTACTAGTCGGGACAACAAGGAAAAACACTCCTACCTACTAGCCTACACACACTTCTACCTACTACTCCTCTACCCTAATCCGCGTCCTCCACACCTTCCTATCTAGGGTCATGTCCTCGGTAAGCTGTAACTGCGCCATGTCCTGTCGAATCACCTCTCCCCAATACTTTTTTGGTCTACCTCGTCCTCTCCTATAACCATCCATAGCCAACCTCTCACACCTCCGCACTGGAGTATCCGTGCCTCTCCTCCTCACATGTCCGAACCATCTCAACCTCGCTTCCCGCATCTTATCTTCCACCGATGCCACACCCACCTTATCTCGGATATCCTCATTCCTAATCCTATCTCTCCTAGTAAACCCGCACATCCATCGCAACATCCTCATCTCCGCCACCTTCATCTTTTGAATATGGGAGTTCTTTACTGGCCCACACTCTACTCCATACAACAAAGCTGGTCGAACCACCACTCTGTAGAATTTGCCTTTAAGTTTAGTAGGCACCTTCTTATCACACAAGACTCCAGATGCGAGCCTCCATTTCATCCACCCAACACCAATACGGTGAGTGACATCCTCATCGATCTCTCCATTTTCCTTGATAATAGACCCAAGATACTTGAAACTCCCTTTCTTTTGGATGACCTGTGTATCCAGCTTCACTTCTACGTCATCATCCTGAGTCGCCTCACTGAACTTGCACTCCATATATTCAGTCTTGGTCCTGCTCAACCTAAACCCCTTAGACTCGAGGGTCTGTCTCTAAACCTCCAACTTGGCATTAACTCCTCCGCGAGTTTCATCAACCAAAACTACATCATCCACAAATAACATGCAGAAAGGCACCTCACCTTGTATGTGCCTTGTCAATACATCCATTACCAAGGCAAATAGAAAAGGGCTAAGGGTCGATCCCTGGTGCAACCCCATTAACACGGGAAAGTGCTCCGAATCTCCTCCCATAGTTCTAACGCGAGTCTTGGCCTCCTCATACATGTCCTTAATCGATCTGGTGTACGCCACGGGTACACCTCGAGCCTCCAAGCACCTCCAAAGGACCTCCCTAGGGACTTTATCATACGCCTTTTCTAAATTGATGAACACCATGTGCAAATCCTTCTTCCTTTCCCTGTACTGCTCCACCAGTCTTCTAAGGAGATGAATAGCTTCTGTAGTCAAGCGTCCTGGCATAAAGCTGAACTGGTTCTCGGAAATAGGCACGATCTGTCTCAACCTCAACTCCACCACCCTCTCCCAGACCTTCATAGTGTGGCTTAGCAATTTGATACCCCTATAGTTGTTGCAACTCTGAATATCGCCCTTGTTCTTGTACAAAGGAATCATCGTGCTCTATCTCCAAGCTTCATGCATCTTTGTCGTTCTGAAAATACCCTCAAACAACTCGGTTAGCCACTTCACACCTGTCTCCCCCGAGCTCTTCCAAAAATCAACGGGAATCTCATCTGGCCCCGTCGCCCTACCCCTACGCATCTTACGAATCGCAACCTTAACCTCCTCAACCCTTATACGGCTACATCAATCATAGTCACGACGCCTCTCTGAGTGTGCCAAATCTCCCAGCACAAAGTTTTTGTCCCCCTCTTCATTCAAGAGTCCATGGAAGTAAGACTGCCATCTCTTTCTAATGAGAACCTCATCTACTAGTATTTTGCCATCTTCGTCCTTGATGCACTTCACTTGATCAAGGTCCTGAGTCCTCCTCTCTCTAGCCTTTGCTAACCTGTATAACTTCTTATCCCCACCTTTATCCTCTAAAGCCGCGTATAAGCTTTCAAAGGCTGCCGTTTTAACTGTCGTTACCGCTAACTTAGCCTCCTTCCTAGCTATCTTATACACCTCCCTATTCCTTCGCTTCTCCTCCTCATCTTTACTCTCTACCAACTTCGCATATACCCCCTTTTTAGCCTCCACCTTTCCTTTTACTTCTCCATTCCACCACCAGTCCCCTCGATGCTTGCCAGCACGACCTCTCGAGACGCCCAATACCTCTCTAGCCGTCTCCCTTATGAAACTAGCAGTCGTATCCCACATACTATCCACATCCCCACTACTCTCCCAAGCCCCCCTAGTCATCAACTTCTCCCTTATTTCCAGTGCACTGTTAATAGTCAGGCTACCCCATCTAATCCTAGACCGGTCATCCACAATCCTCTTCTTTTTCTCCTTCTTGATCTCTAAATCCATCAGTAAGAGTCTATGTTGGGTCGAAAGATTCTCACTTGGGATAACCTTACAGTCTTTACAAAGACCTCTATCACCCGTCCTAAGGAGCAAAAAGTCTATCTGAGTCTTGGCCACCGAACTACGGAAGGTAACCAAGTGCTCCTCCTTCTTCGGGAAACTAGAATTAGCTACTCTCAACCCAAAGGCTCTAGCGAAATCCAAGAGCGCGGCTCCCCCTTCATTCATATCCCCGAAACCAAAGCCTCCATGCACATCGTCATAACCCCTCGAAGATACCCCGATGTGCACGATAAGTATTAAATTATACTAATCACTGCAAATTATTTTCTTATTTGTTTTAGCACATTAAATTTTATTGTTTCAACAAAATTACAACAAATTTTTTATTTCTATACATAGTATACCAAATATATTTAATAACGTCCCAACTTTTTTTTGTTTACTTCATTGTTATATTTATGGAACTGATCATAATGGCAAACCTCAATGTGTTCTAATATTTCGTACAAAATTTGACTCACCAAAATCGAATTAATAGATAGTATCTAATATGAATTTATTAGTATCAGTATATGTAAGGCTTTGCATGTTCCATCATTTATGATGATAAAATTGTGTTTGGAGCCAAAAGAATTATGGAGTAATGACTGTCACGACCCAAAATCAACGGAGTTGTGATGGCATTTACCACATTCAACCGTGGTAGGTAAGACAAGTCAACCAACGAAATAAATATAATAGTAAGGGAAAAAAACGCAATTGACGAATATAAAGTCTCAACCACGATAAATAGGTCCAAACAAAAATACAATCTATCCCAAAACCTCATATGTCATAAGTACATGAGCGACTCTAATATTATGTCAAAAATACCAAAATACAAATTGTCTAAGAAGTGAGAAAAGACATAAATAAATAATAGAGGAAATTAGAAAAGTCTCAGAGGATGGGAGCTCACTGAAGCTTCGAATCTGCATAGTTTGCACGGATCAAGGGTCTGCACTGTCCACTCATACTAGGATTTGCATTAGAAGGATGCAAAAAAGTAGGGATGAGTACGGTCCATTTGTACTCAGTAGGCATCATAGGCTGACTGAGCTTAAGAAGTTACTATACCGAATAAAGAATACTAAAATAATCCTTCACACAGAAAAAATCCCAGTAGTTCAACGACAATAATAACACGGTGAAATTCAATAAAAGCAACAATAAAAATGATAATGCAATACAATGATATGGGATGAAAAGCAATGGTCAAAGCCTACCGGTATACACCTTTAGTGCATATATCGCTCTAGGATAGGACCTATGGGAAACTCGCGAGGTTCATATATAAAATAAGTTGGATCTTTGCGCACGATCTTGTTAGAAGGATCTTTGTCCACGATGATATATAAATAAAAACAAAATAAGCCTTTCAAGGCATTTCTTTCAAAACCAGATCATTTTCTGTTTTCACGAACCATGAGATGTATGTATATACATGGACACGATAAATGAATAAGAAATGGTATAACAACCATACATGAAATTTTAGAATCATGATCATATTATCATTATTGACTATAATTTCAATACCAAACCAAGAGTCCTTGTCCCTTATTGCCAAACAATATAAGTCTCTAACAAGAACACTATCAAGATCAACCCAAGCCTCCACACATGCATCACAAATAAAACGATTCAACTTGAAAGTTATGATAATTACTAATTCACTCCACCCATAACATGTTTTACACGATAATTTCCCACCCAAGCTAAGTCTGAAGAGAGTTAAGCCATAACCTACCTCGAAGCAAAATAGCAGAACTCGATGCGATCACACTTGATCCTTTCTTTTACGAATCACCTCAGAACGCAATCACTCTATCAAAAATAAGCTCTAAGCATAAATACAAGTCCAACAATATCCATATAGCGAAGGTTCTAAATTGGGTCCAAGAAGCCAACCCCGAGCTAGGAAGGGCAAAATCAAAAATTTATTGAAAAATTAATTTACCCAAAGTTTAAGTCGTTCAAATATAAAATTTTATCAAAAACTGGATAAAAATCAAGCTTGAAATCATCAGTTTATCAAACTTTAACTTTATCGGGAAAACCCCAAAATTCCAAATTTAAAAACAAAGATTTAAAGGTAAATTCATGTAATAATCATCAGAGAATATGCAAAAGTAATTTAGGAACGTACCCTAATGAAGGAATCTTGAAATACCACTTTGAAATCGCCAAAAATCTAGTTCTAGAGCTTCAAAAATGAGATATGGCATTAATGGCCAAAAAGGTGATTTCTAATTCACTAGCAGTAAATTGCTCATCGCGATCGTGTGAGCCAACCATCACATTCGCGATGAACAAGCCAACAGTCCATCGTAATCACATTCCATAACCTCGCAATCGCGATGAACAACCAACCGCTATATCGCGATCGCGAAGGGGAAGCTCATGATCACGAAGAAGGATATAGCTGCACTAGAGAGTAGTTGTACCTGCAAAAGAAAGGACAAAAGATTCTCCGATAGGACCCTCCAAATGCATTCATAACACCATGAACACAAACTAACTATGCTACTAGAATAAATTTGATATCCTGGACTCATTGGAATCATCAGATTCACCATCAGAGGTCATTTTAAAAGAATATTGACCAAAGTCAATTCTAGGCTAAAATTTTCAACTTTCCAACCAACTATCCAAAACACATTCGAACACCTCGGGACCTGAACCAATAATGCCGCTAGTTTAGAAATGACATCTAGAGATAACAGAAATGACAAAATTCTTATACGATGCTGCAAACACCAAATGTTGATCAAAGTTAATCATATAAACTTTAAAGCCTTCCAAAGTGAAAAAATTTCTTAACGACCAACCAAACACCTTGGGCACTTTGTCACCCACTCTCGCAGACCACAAATACCAATATACAACTATGGGGAGGGGAAAAATAGTCAATGTACAAGAAAATCAAAAAATCACTAAGAGTGTTGTTACATTATCCACCACTAAAATACACATTTGTCCTTGAACATAAGAGTCAGGAAAATACCTGAACTATCAAAAAGCAAGGTATATCTACTCTGTATGTCCTACTTTATCTCCTAAGTGGCCTCCTCTATTGGATGATGCTTCCTCTAAACCTTCACTGATGCTATCTCCTTGGACCTCAACTTCCTAGTCTGCCTATACAAGATGGCTATAGGCTCCTCCTCAAAAGTCAGATTCTGATCCAAATCCACCGTGTCCCAAATAATCATATGAGATCCATCAGAATGGTACTTCTTCAACATCAAAACATGAAAAACAGGGTGAACAACTTAAACACTCGGATGCAAGGCAAACTCATAAGCTACCTCCCTAATGCACCAACGAATCTCAAAAGGGACAATAAATCTCGGACTAAGCTTACCCTTCTTCCCAAAAATCACCAAACACTTTATGGGGGATACCTTCAACAAAACCCACTCACCAACTATGAACTCAAGGTCGCAAACCCGCCTATTATCATAACATTTTTGTCTAATCTGGGCTGCCAAGAGCCTGTCCTGAATCAACTTCACCTTACCCATAAAATCATGAAAAAAAATTGGTACTCCAAGGCCTAACCTCAAAGGAATCAAACCAACCCACGGAGATCGACACTTCTTTCAATACAAAGTATCAAATGGTGCCATCTGAATGTTTGAATGATAGTTGTTGTTGTAGGAAAACTCCACTAAAGGCAAGAACTAGTCCTAATGACCACCACAGTCGATCACACAAGCTCAAAGCATATTCTCTAAAACTTGAATAGTCTACTCCGACTGACCATCTGTTTGGGGGTGAAAAGTTATACTCATCTCCAACTGAGTACACAACTCACGCTGCATAAAACTATAAAAGTGAGATTTGAACTACGTACCTCTATCCAAAATGATGGAAATGGGCACACCATGCAACTGAACTATCTCTCAAATGTAGATCTTTGTCAAATTCTCCGCATTGTAGGTCAGCTTCACTAGAACAAAATAGGGCGATTTGGTCAATCTATCCGCAATCACCCAAGTGGAGTAAAACTTTCCCATGATTTGAGGCAACCTAACCACAAAGTCCATAGTGATATGCTCCTACTTCAACCCTGGTATAGGCATCCTCTGGGTCATACCATCCAGTCTCTAATGTTCATATTTAACTTGCTGACAATTCAAACACTTAGCCACAAACTCAACAATGTCCCTTTTCATTCTACACCAACATTAGTGCTTCTTCAGGTCATGATACATTGTGGATGCCCCCAGATGAATAGAATACCTCAAACTGTAAGCCTCCTCCATGATCAATCTAGTCAAGTCACCAACTCTAGGAACACAAATCTGACTCTTGATCCTCAAAACACCCTCCAGATCAAGAATCACTTACTTTGCTTCACCATTCAACACCTTGTCCCGAAACATGCACAACTTCCAATCCTCAAACTGCCTATCCTTAATCTGATCCCATAACACCGATCATGCTTCAATATAAGCAAGCACCCTATAGGCTCAAAAATATCAAATCTAACAAAGCTATTAGCCAAAAGATGAACATCCATCGCCAAGGGACGCTCCTCGGCCACTAATATTGCAAGACTACCATACTAACCGCCTTTCTACTCAAGGAATCCTCCACTACGTTGGCCTTAGCCGAATGATAGAGAAAAGTCATGTAATTGTCTTTCAATTACTCCAACCACCTACCCTGTTACAAATTCAAATTCTTCTGGTTGAAGATATACTGAAGGCTACAATGATCGGTGAAGACCTTACAATGAACTCCATACAAGTAATGCCTCCACAACTTCAAAACAAACACTGCCGCATCCAACTCCAAGTCATGAATAGGGTAGTTCTTGTCATGGGTCTTTAATTGCCTTGATGCATAAGCTATCACCTTCCCTTTCTGCATCATACACAACCAAGGCCAACCCCCAAAGCATCACAATACACAGTAAAACCCTCACCTTCCACAGGTAAGGTAAAGATATGTGTTGAAGTCAATGAAGCCTTGAGCTTTTGAAAGCTCTCCTCTCACTCATTAGACCACTTAAAAACATAATTCTTCTGGGTCAACTTTGACAAAGGAGCAACCATAGAAGAGAAGCCCTACGCAAATCGTCTGTTAAAGCCAGCCAAGCCAATAAAACTCCTAATCTCAGTGGGTTAAGTAGGCCTAGTCAAATCTCAAATTGCCTCAATCTTTGTTGGGTCAACCATAATACCATCATTGGACACAACATGTCCCAAAAAATCCATAGAACTAAGCAAAAACTCAAACTTCAAGAACTTAGCATACAACTACTCATCCCTCAATCTCTGCAGTACAATCCTTAAATGCTTCAGATGATCTGCCTTATTTTTGAAATACACCAAGATGTCATCAATGAACACAGTCACAAAGGAATAAAGATACAGTCGGAACACCCCGTTCATCAACTCAATAAAAGTTGTTGGGGCATTAGTCAAACTAAAGGACATCACCAAAAGCTCCTAATGACCATACCGGTTTCTAAAACTTGTCTTAGGGATATTTGAAGCCTTTATCCTCAATTAGTGGTACCCTGACCTCAAGTCAATCTTTAAAAATACCAAGGCACCCTGAAGCTGATCAAAAAATCATTAATGTGCAGCAGAGGATACTTATTCTTGATGGTTACCCTGTTAAATTACCAATAATCAATACATATATGGATAAACCTATCCTTTTTGTTCAAAAACAACACCGGACTACCCCAAGGAGAAACACTAGGTCTTATGAAACCTTTACCCAAAAAGTCCTAAAGCTGATCCTTTAATTCTTCCAGAGCCATCCTATAAGTAGGGATGGAAATACGCATGGTGCTTGGCATAAACTCAATAGCAAAATCAATTATCCCTGTCCAGAGGGACACTTGGAAGATCCATAGGGAACACATCGTGAAACTCTCTCACCACCCTCATAGACTCCAAATAAGGTGAGTCAGCACTAGTATCACACATATATGCCAAAAATGAAAGGCAACCATTCTCAAACATTCACTGAGCCTGAAGAAAGGAACTAATGTTCTTAGGGTATGAACCATGAGTACATTTTTACTCCAACCTCAGCATACCTGAGATAACTAAAGTAACATTCTTGGATTTACAATCCATAATAATATGATGTGTGGAGAGCCAATCCATACCCAAAATGACATCAAAATCTACCATATCAAGAATGATCGAGTCTACCCAGGTATCATACCCAAGAAGAGTAACAACAGAGGATTGATACACCCGATCCACCACTAAAGAATCACCTACAGGGGTAGAGATGTATATGGGCATAACAAGGGACTCATACATCATGTCAAAACCCAAAGCAAAATATACAGAAAATACGAATAAGTAGAACCAGGGTCAAATTATACTGAAGTAGGTCGATGGAAAACTGTACAATACCTATAATAACTACATGAAAGGCCTTTGCCTCGGGTCTACAAGGGAATGAATAACACTGACCACATCTATCTCTGGACTGATCAACTCAATGAACACCCCTACGAGCCATCGGGGCTCCACCTCTGGCCCCTCGAGGTCCACTTCTACTGCTTTGTGCACCTTCTCTAGACTGTGGTACTGGTTCTTGAAATGCCTGCATTTGAGAACCTTATTGCACTATGTGCCTCAGGCACCATCAAGTAATATGTCCCATCTCTCCATAATCAAAGCATCTGCTACTCAAAAATAACTGGTAGGGAGGTTCGAATGATCAAGAATTCCCACCGTAACCTGAATACCCAATATGAGACCCTCTGACTATCTGAATTAAACTCTAACTACCTGAAGTACCATAACTCATATAAACACTATCAGAACCTTGCAATGCTACGTGAATCAGTATACCCTGCTAATAACGTTGACCCCTACCTGAGATTTCTCTACCTCGAGATGAAGACCCACCAAAATCCTCCTGCCTACAAAACCTTTTGCCACTACCCTTGTGAGCCTCGCAATGAATACCCTCGATCTTTCTGTCATGGTCAACTATCTGCATAAAAGATCCCCCATTAGTCACCAACTGTATTGTAGCCAGCTAAAGAAAATTAGTCAACCCCTTCACAAACTTCCTATCCCATTCTACCTCAGTCAAAATACTCATCAAGGCATGCCTATAAAAGGCATGGAAATGAGCCTCATACTCGGTGAAAAACATAGAACCCTGCTCCAATGTATCAAACTTATCTCTCAACCTCTTTTTCAAATTGTGAGGTACGTAATTCTTATGAAAAGTCTCAGAAAATCGCATCCAAGTCAAACGAGGTGAACCTACTGGACTACAACAAAGATACGATCTCCACCCCTACTTTGCATCCCAAACCAACTAAATAGTAGTGCAATCCACTCCATGAGACTCAACCATAATGAAGTTATGCAACCTCTCCTGATAGCTAACCAAAAAATCATAAGCATCCTCCTCAGATGCACCACTGAACTTTGGAGGGCCCAACTCACAAACTTATCAAACATATTCTGCTTAACCATTATCATAACTTGTCTAGGCACAACTAGTGGAGCAACAAGTTTGACCGGCAAGGCATCAATACGGGGAGCCATAGCAGCAATAGATTGTGCCCCTGGAATCTAAAAACCCTTAACATGCACCCATGATAACGCTCAAACGTACTCTCCAAGATGGAGGTATTGGCGATCATTAAGCAAAACACAATTTATATTACCCGACGGGGGTCGGGATCGATCCCACTGAGAATGGTTGTTAGCTTAATCGATTGTATTAAATGAATTCACAAAGAGATTCTATTGCTCAAAAAACAAAATCAAGTAAAAAAAATGGGGTAATTGGGAATCCTTCACAATTCTAATTCCAAAATTTGCAATAGAGTAAAAGATATGAGGTGTAAATAAAGAGAGAGGACGACTAGGGATGCATTTCTGATGGGGCTTGAATACGGGTCATGGTGCTTGCCTAATTGCGTAAATTCCCACTAATAGACATACATAGCATTGGTTATGGTCATGATTGTTAATCTCTCAGTCCCACAATCATTTATGTTATGGTCTTTATTAGAGCACCATTTATTGCACAATAAACCAACCAATTTATTCTTGGAGAGGTCATACTATTTCTAGCTTGGACCCTTAAATGGGGGTTTCCATTGAATTGAGATATTTCTACCCTCAACCTAAGTGGAATCCCAAGTACCCACTCGTAATCTCATATCAAAAATTGTAAACTTCTTTCTCAAGCAAGAAAACAATCAAGTGAGGTACATTAATGTTTGCAACCACCAATTTTATAGTTTAAACATGATGAAATTACTAGACCCATGTCATATTAGTAATTATAAACACAAATAAGCAAGACCCATACCCTTTATCAAGAACCCATCATCAATACATCCCTAGACTAGAAGTTTAGCTACTCATGCTAAAGGAATAAAGAACAATACCAAATGGGTAAGTCAAATTCCCTTTCGTTCAAGCTAAATATTCAATATCCAAGCTCAGTCTTTACAAGAATGGTTACTCCAAGAATTAGGAAGAATGAATTAGAGTGAAACCCTCTTCTTGTTCTTAGAGAGAAAACTTTCTCACTGCTCAAAAAGTATTTCAAAAACTATTAAAAACTATCTAAAATTGTGCTTGAATTGGGTTTTAGAACATTCCCGAAACATCATACAAAATTGGACAAAAATTCCATTCGAGGACTATGCGACACAACATGCGGTTCACACGTCATGAAGTGCACATCACACAACTTGCTTCAGTGTTCCAGTGACTTAGGCCAACTTGAGGGCTGCATGCAAAGTGGGGTGCGGTTCACACCCAGGCAATATAAACTTCGTATAACGATCGCACCCCTTAATAAATCCTTCAGCAAACTCTGGGCTTCATGTGGTTAAATATGCATTCCCCACCAAGGCCTGTGCGTGTCGCACGAGGTCCACATCTCTTGGCAGAATCTTCGTCTTGTTTGATCACTTCACACTTCATTCTTTTTAGGATATTTTTGGGTCCATTTCCTTATTTTCTATCTTTGATCATAATTATATGCATAGACTTTAATAAAGACCATAAGAACCTCTAAATATCATCAAAACATAGCAATAATTCATGCTTAAAAGCTCAATAAGTTGGTAGATTACCGACTTATCAAACCACTGAACTTGAACTATTGCTTGTCTTCAAGTAAGACACTCACAAGTTAAGGAATGAATTATGCTCTAGAACTCAAGTAAGGCACCAAACACTACTCTATTCCAAAAACTAAGAAAAATAACAAACAAAAAACTCAACTACTATGCTCATCTCAATTCGAACCACCTTATTATCAAGGCAATTGATCATTTTAAAACCTTTTTAAAAGGACTTCATTTCTTATTCAAAATCAAGGGAATTTTGTCATTCAAAACAAGATACAAAGTTTTGCAAGTCATTGGCATGGACCATCAAGGTTTGCCTCATGATTCGCCACACAACTTGTCTCATTTATTCCTCTCAATTGAAATAGAGACTTCATGTTTCAATTTGAGTGCATGATTCCACTCACCATAAGAGAGAATCCCACTCACAATCATGCAATTCACAAAACAAAGGGATTATAAGAGAACCAAGAAGACTCTTACTCTCTCAAAGAAGTTCAAGTGCACACATGTCGACCCATAGGCTTGCCCTTCATGTAAATCACCACTAATGTAGGGTGATCAAACTCGAAATCACTACGGACTTGAGGGTTATGATGTTGGATAGGGCTAAGGTAAGGATTTCATTTGGCTCGAGTGACTACACCTCCCTAATGCTCTTTCTCAATACTTTGAACACCACTCACATTTTAAAATTTTGACTTCACCTTATTTCTCCCTCACACAACCCAATCTTCTCCTTTTCAATCATTATTATTCAAGACTCCTTGTATCACCTTTATTTGGTAGCACCCATTTTTTTTTATTTTCCTCATTGGATTGAACTTTTCAGAGCAACTTTCAATTCAAACTTAAGGTGCTACCTTGCACTTGGAGTGCATCCTTTTTCTTCTCCACATTGATCCCATACACCCCCAAACATAGGCATTTGCCTATGTTGTCTTTTCATTTCCCCCCTCCCACAAACTTAGGCTTTTAGCCTACTTTTCACTTTCAAGCAATTAGGGAGGATGGGTGCCAAGATAGAGGTTCCAATATGGTCAAGGTGTTAAACAAGGTGCCAAAAAATGATCTCAAGCTCAACGGGGTTCCTAGGATTGATGTTGAGGGAATTCATTTAGGTGAAGTGACTATTCAAAAGGGGCCTAAAATCATTTTCCAAGCTTAGTCACACCTAGAATTTCACCTTGAATCACATTCAGGGAAAGTTCTAGATGACACATACGTATAAGAATCAAGGTAAAGCCTCACCACACAAGGCATCATGCCACAAGACTTCTTTTATTAGTCTCAAGATCAATTGGGACAAATAACTTTTGACAAACTATTATGAGTTCATTACACACTCATTTGTGAATCGATCAAGCCAAAACGAGAGTGTGCAAGTCATGACAAGAGAATACTTTCCTCAAAAATTCATTTTCCCTCTTTCCTTTGGGTCTATTTCTAGACAAGCACACTACAGACTCAAATTAAACTAAAACTTGGCATTTTCCCTTAAGAAAGTCGCCTTTCAAACTATCATAGGAAAACACCAACCCGATTTGACACAAAAACAAAAGGAATAGAAAAAGAAAATAAAGACAACATTTTCTCCTTGGGAAAGAACTGTTGTATTAAGAAAACCCTCAGAGTTTATTGCTAAACTACTATTAATAAGGCAATTACAAATTTGCATGCTCATTAATCATTTGTAAGCACAAGTAGTAAAATAATGGGGCATGTAAGACTAACCCGCCAATGCAATAAAATATCAAGCCCGTCGAGGGCATAATTAAGCACAAAAACATAATCAAAAGACCAGGCAAGGGCAATATCACCAAGCACAAGTGAATGATTAATAATTACAGACATCCAAACTTAAATTAAGCATAGCCCTCAATGCACAAAAATTACACAGATAAGAATGAGTGAAAAAAATCCTTAATTATACTAATGATGATGCCAACGCCTCTACGAGTAGAACCGATGTGGTGGCCTAGGAGGTGGAGGTCTCGGTGGGACTTGTGGTGCCGGCGGTGGGATGTAGGCATATGCTGGGTCTATTTGAAAACCTTCCAATGGGGGTATTGTAGGGTCCCATGGAATCTTTAAGGGGACCAAGAGGATCATCCACATACCATCCATCCTCGGTGGTCATTATTTCATTATTAGAAAGTGATGGTGGTAACCAACTAGGCCTAGGTAGTTGCCTCCATTCAGGCACAGGTGAATAAGGAGGATCCAGATATTGTTGAGTTGATGCTGTATCAAACACTGTTTGAATTTTTGAAGCACTGTCATCATCCTTTGTGTCCCGACCCGTGCACCAATCTTCGGGAGGGCTATCAACCTTTGGAGATGACATAGAGGTTGGGGCTGGTAGATTAATATCCCAATGAGGAATATTTGTCTCAACATGCGGTAATACTTGCCTAAGCTCATCAACCTCCCCTTCTATGGTATCTATTTTAGCATAAAGCTTGCTCACACCTGACACTATCGGCTTCAAAGCTGATTTAATGGCGTACTAGATCATGTGTGGGATGTCCTTAGCCATCTTGTTCAACTTATCCTCATTGTGTTGGGTAAGGTGGGAAAGTTTAAGAAAATTACCTGAGGTCAATATTGTAGGGGGAGCCAGGTGGGTAGTGTTTGATGCCTCCTGAGATGGGGATGTACAGTCCAATTGATTAGAAGTAATAATCTCAGGTCTTACTATAGCACTTGAGACTTGAGAAAGGCGTCTTCTCTTGGAAAGCGAGGCATCTTTATCTCGCCTAGTCTACAATTGAACCATTCTATTAGCCCGGTTAATTGTATCTAAAGAACGAATCCGCAGGCAGTTTGCTTGGAAACACATGAGGCAAATGAGAACATGAAAGGCCATGGAGGTGTTCTCTTGTCTTGCTCTCCTTTTCAACTGTTTGGCTATTATCTCTCCCTCATGTATCAAAAGACCAGCCATGACATAAGCAATCAAGTTAGCCACCTCTATAGTCACCTTTTTTCTATGACCGGTTAGAATGAGTCGAGTGCACACAAAATCTAACCATATCTGAGCTTTAAACTTGAGGTCAGGACGATGAATGGGCCCTTTTGAAATGTCCCAAATAGGGGTTCGCTCAGCGATTATACTTGCAACCTACTTATATTTGTCCTCCTTCATAGCTACATGCTCCATGTATTGTGACTCGGGGTATGGTTCATCATCCCATATAGAAAAGTGGATGGCTGCAGGTGTAATGTTTATTTCTTTTCCTCTCACCCAAATAGGATTGAGACATGGGAGCTTGATTATCGGGCTCGTATGCTTTAGAATATCTTTCCTAGCCCGATAGGAGGCGTAGAATCCCCTTACCAACTCTGGGATATATGGTCCTAGAGTCTTGGCAAAGTAAGTCCAGGTTCTTTCTCGAAATTTCTTATGGATATTTGGGAAATCAGCTTCAAATACTTCCATGTCCAACCCTTTCTCTTCAAATATTGGTCGCTTCTCCCAAAACTTCAAATAGTATGCCTCCATCCCTCGAGGCCGAATCGGATTATAGGCTCAGTAGGACCCTCATCTTGTGCAGGCAAGCCTACATTTGTGGATATTGAAGCTTGATTTTAGGAACACCTCTTTTGGTGGGCCTATTTGAAGGCATAGTCCTACAAATGGAGGTTAGCAGCAGGCACATGAATATGTACACAATAAAGAGACTAAAAAACTTCAAAAAAAAGAATGAAAAGAAGTAGAAAAACAAAGTAGGTTACTGATAGCTCGTGTGGACCACGTGCGAACCACACTAGATGGAGTGCATGTCGCACTTAACTTCACATGAGCCAATATAAACCTTCGGTGGTTTATGCTTTAAGGTGCATAGTTGGTGCGGAATGCACTAACCAAGGTGCACATCCCACCATACATCGCCCCTCATAACAGTGACTGGCAATATTCTTTTCAATTGGGTGTGTGCCTTACGCATTTCGCACATCAAGATCTATGCCTCACATGAGAAACGCACAAGGAAACAATTGGACTTTTTGGTTCCTTGTGTTCTTGTGAATTACACATGTGTTTCGTAGAGCAAGATTTGCCTTAGGCACTTGGCACCACACAATAAATATCTAAGCCACCTAGATAGGAGAACCCTTACCACCATTCTAAATATCATGTGGAAAACAATAAAATCATAATAATTCTTCATAAAATTACAACCAGTTTCAAAAAATTTGAATACATAAAAACCTTCCCCAAGGAACTAGACTAAATAGATACAAGAGTTACTAAGAGGGAGTACCACATCAAGACATATCTTCTACTATAGGAACAAATATTTGTGATAACCCTCCAGGTCATTTTTTATTTTTCGTGCTTTTTCTATATTTTGAGCTTTCACTCAGTGGCTACATGCCATTTATAACTTACCGGGACTGATGGTTTGGTGCTCGGGCCATTCGTTACATCCTTATGACCATTTCCCTATTTTAGAACTTGAACTTAGAAAAATATTTTACTTTGGTCAACTTTCTTAGTAAACATGCTCAGAATCAAATTCTGACAGTTCTGTTGGCTCCAGAATAGGGATTTTGGTCTAGTGGTACTATTGGTCTGGGTCTGAGTACTTTCGGTTTAGTTTTGTGTTACTTTCTATATTTTTAAGTCAATTTGGCTGGTAGGGTTGACTTTGGTCAACATTTGGAGAAGACAACCTCAGATGAAATTTCTGCTAGTGTTGTTAGCTCCAGAATGTAAACTTTGGGATAGATTGTATTAGAGGTCACGACGATCGTGCAGCAAAACAAAATTTATAATTCCCAATGAGTATCGGGGTCGTACACAAGGGACTTGGAGCTAGCTAAATTAAGATTGTACTAAAGTGAGTTCAAAATAAGGGTAAGTTCTTAAACATGAAAAGCAAAAAGTTGGGGGAATTAGGATGTTGTCACTATAATCACAATTCAAATAAAAGCAAATAAATAAAAGCTGGTGTACCAAATAGAGAAGATGACTAGGGATGTGTATCTGATTGTGATTTAATCATGGGTTAGGATGATTATCAATTCACACTTATTAACATAAGTAGTGTTGGTCATGGGTATGGATTGTTTTCTCTCGATCAACAACCATATATCCGATAATCTTGGTTAGAGAATCATCAGTTTGATCAATAAACAACCAACCTAAGCTTGGGGAGGTCACACTATCTCTAGCTTAGACCCTTAAGTGGGTGATTCCTTCGATAAGAGCTATTTCTAGCGTCAAATCTAGATGGAGTTCCAAGTTCCCACTAGTAATTTCACATCCGAAACCATGAAATCCTCTTTCAAGCAATCACATAGTCAAGTAATAAAAATTAATGTTTGGAACCACTAATTTCAGGATTAAAACTTGGTGAAACTACTAGACCCATGTCAAATAAGCAATTATAAAGATGAATTAAGAACACCCACACCCATTTTTCAAGCACCCATTATCCACACACCCCAAGACAAGAGAAATTATCCACTCATAGCAAAGTAGAGAGATATACCAAATGGGTAAGTCAAAATCCTCTTTATTAGAGCTAAATCTCAAGTTCTAAGCTCAATTTGAGTGCACAAATGGTTAATCAAGAGAATGGATTCAAACCCTCTTCTCTTTGGAGAGGAAAACTTGTTCTCAAGACAAAAAGCTCTCTCAAATATTTTGGACTGAAGTAGCATATTTACAAATGATCCTAAATTGGCCTTTTATAGATTCCCAAAATGATGCTAAAATTTAGGTCAAAATTGCCCCTTCGGGTGGTGTGCAGCGCGATGTGCGGTTCGCACATCGTGATTTGCGCGTCGCACACCCTCTTCAATTGGACCAGTGACTTCAGCTGAGTCAGCTGACTTTGGGAGCTTCGTATAAAGGTGGTGCATTTTGCACCTTGGTATGTGCGCGTCGCACAATTGCTGCACCCTTTAACAGATTCTTTAGTGGCTTTTGCAGCTTCATGCGGAGGAGGTGTGGTTCGCACCTCATCTTGTGCGTGTCGCACGACCATCGCATCTTAGGTCAGAATCTCCAACTTTTCTGAACACTTCACTTAGCTCTTTTTGGGTCCATTTCCTTGTTTCTCATCATTTATCAAAAGTACCTACATAGACATCAATAAAGGCCATAATAACCTCTAAATATATTCAAAACATAGCAATAATTCATGGATTTAGGCTCAATAAGTTGATAGATTACCGACTTATCAAACCCCTAAACTTTAACTATTACTTGTCCTCAAGCAAGATACTCACAAGGCAAGGAATGAATTATGATCTAGACTCAAGCAAGGCACAAAAGACTAATCTATACTAAAAAATATAAGAAAAAGAATAAAAAAAGAACACAAACAAAAGACTCAACTACGATGCTCATCTCAATTTGAACCACGACAAACTCAAGTCATTTGGCCATTTCAAAACTTTTTCCAAAAGGACTTTATTTCTCATTCAAAATCAAGTGAATTTTGTCATTCAAAACAAGACATTTAAGCTTCTCAAGTCATTGGCATGGACCGTCAAGTGTTGCCTCGAGATTCGCCACACAACTTGTCTCATTCATTCCTCTCAATTGAAATAGAGACCTCATGTTTCAGTTGGAGTGCATGATGCCACTCACCAAAAGAGAGAATCCCACTCACAATCATTTAATTCACAAAAAATCGGGATTATAGGAGAACCAAAAGGACTCTCACTCTCTCAAGAAAGTTCAAGTGCACACGCGTCGAACCATTGGCTTTTCCTTCATGTATATCGCCACTAATGTAGGGTAGCCAAGCTCGGAACCACCAAGGACTTGCGGGTTATGATGTTGGCTCGGGATAAAGTGAGGACTTCATTGGCTCAAGTGGTTACACCTCCCTAATGCTCTTTGTTCTCATTTCGAACATCGCTCACATTTTCAGATTTCAACTTCACCTTATTTCTCCCTCACACAACCAAAGATTTCTCCTTTTTACTCATGATCATTAAAACTCCTTGTATCGCCTTTGTTTGGTAGCACCTATTTTTGCTTTTCATTTTGCTTATTGGATTAAACTTTTGGAGCAAATTTTTATTTCAAACCAAAGGTACTACCTTGCACTTTGAGTGAACTTTTTTTCTTCAAATCACTTGATCACATACACCCCCAAACTTAGGCATTTGCCTATTATATTCATTCCCTCCCCCCCTAAACTTAAGCTTTAATCCTACATTTCATTTTTAAGAAATTAGGGAGGATGGGTGCCAACATAGAGGTTCCAAAAAAGTCCATGTGTTAACAAGGTGCCAAAGAACGATCACAAGCTCAAAGGGTGTCACAAGGGTTGAAGTCATGGAAAGATATTTGGTCGAAGTGGTTATCAAAAAGGGCCTAAGGTCATTTTTCAAGCTCGATCACACCTAGAATTTTGCCTTGAATCACATTCGGGGCAAGTTCTAGACGACACTTATGCACAAGAATCAAGGTAAAGCCTCACCACACAAAGCATCATACCACAAGATTTCTTTCATTAGTCTCAAAATAAATTGGGACACATGATTTTTGACAATCTATTCTGAGTTCATTACACACTCGTTTGTGAGTCAATCAAGCCAAAGCGAGAGTGTGCAAGTCCTGACAAGAGAATGCTTTTCCTAAAAAAAGCATTTCCCTTCTTTCTTTTATTTTCAAAATAATTTGCCAAGAGAAATTTTTTGGTTGTCCCATTTCAAGACAAGAAACTACAGACTCAGTTCTAAAACTAAAACTTGGCATTTTCTCATAAGAAAGTTACCTCTCAATCTATCATAGGGAAACACCAACTCGGTTTGACATAAAATAAAAGAAAAGAAAAAGAAAATAATCAGAACTTTTGATCCTTGTGAATGAAGCGTGGTATTAAGAAAACCCTATGAGTTTATTTCTAAACTACTATTAACAAGATGATATCCACATTACGTGCTCATGATTCATTTCAAAACAAGCCTAGGCATAGGCCTTTAATGCATTTACAAAGCACGGCTAGTGAAAAAATTGGGCATGTAAAACCAATCCGGCAACACAATCTCAAAATCCAAATATCAAGCCCGTAAAGGGCACAAATAAGCTCAAAATAAAAGTAAAACATAATCAAAAGGCTCGGAGAGGGCAATAGCATCACAATCATCCAAAATATCCCCTACAAAGGCCAAATAAAATCTATCAGAATGTCATCAAGGCCTGACAAGGGCAATAAAAAATAATATCTCAAGCCCACTCACGGGCATCAACAAAAGCAAGTAAAGCCACCCACTCCCCATAAAAGTAGCATTGCCATCAATGCTAATAGTATAATGGGAAGAGGTTGGAACACCCTGGAGGACTAAGCCTCATAATCATCATTCTCACACTCATCATCATCCAACTCCTGATCTTCTTCCTTATTTCATTAACCAAGATGGATGAGGGTGCTTCCGATGTTGGTACATCAGCTTCTCTCGTATGCCAAGCTTGATTTGTTTTTATCATTCGCTCTAACAAAGTCGAGGAAATGGGAATTTCTAAGTCCATGAAGGTGCCACCTCAAAGGTTGTCAGCCACTAACTTATTTAGAGAGTTCAATGATCAGTAGAAGATTTGTAGCAATACGTTGTTTGACAACTCATAGTTCGGACACAAGAGAAGCTTCTTCTTAAACCTTAACCAAACTTCATGTAGAGGCTCATCCGAGAGTTTCCTAAAGTTGGTGATCTCATCTCTTAGCTTCATCATTCGAGATGGAGGAAAGAATATCGATGTAAATGCCTCAACCAACTCAGCCCAAGATGTGATAGTGTCATCCAAAAACTCTTCCAACCATGTCGTTCCTTCCCCCGTCAAGGAAAAAGGGAATAGGCGTAATCGGATGGACTCTTGGGAGATATGTTGAAGGATTAATGGTTGGAAAATCTCCACAAAATTTTGAATATGCCGATTGGCATCTTCATGTGTTGCTCTACCAAATAGGCCCTTCATTTAGATTAAGTGGAGCATGGTCCTAATCATATGAAAGACAACATTTCCCACCGTGGGGGTAGGCAGATTGCACCTATGCCCCCTTACATCATAGGCTCAGCCTCGTCGGCCTTCATGAATCCGTCAATGCTCTCGTTGTAATCGGCCTCATTCATAGTCTAGCCTGCTTATCACAACACAAACAACAAACAAAAGTAAAAGAAACAAGTACTATCAAAGTGCTTTCAAATAAACAATCAAAAATAGCTATCAACTCATGTCCCCAGCAACGGCGTAATTTTTGATGAACGCTCAAATCATGCTCTCCAAAGTTGGAAGTCACAACGATCGTGTAGCAAAAAATTTATAATTCCCAACGAGTGTCGGGGTCATACCAAGGGAATTGAAGCTAGCTAAATTAAGATTGTATTAAAGTGGGTTCAAAATGAGAGTAAGTTCTTAAACATGAAAAGTAAAAGGTTGGGGGAATTGGGATGTTGTCACTACAATCACAATTCAAATAAAAGTAAATAAACGAAAGCGGGTGTACCAAATAGATTAGACGACTAGGGTTGTGTATCTTATGGGGCTTTAATCAGGGGCTAGGGTGATTATCACTTCACACTTATTGACATAAGTAACGTTGGTCATGGGTATGTATTGTTATCACTCGATCAACAATTATATATCCAATAATCTTGGTTAGAGCATCATCGGTTTGATCAATCAACAACCAACCTAAGCTTGGGGAGGTCACACTATCTCTAGATTAGACCCTTAAGTGGGTAATTCCTTCGATAAGAGCTATTTTTAGCCTCAAATCTAGATGGAGTCCCAAGTTCCCACTAGTAATTTCACATCCGAAACCATTAAATCCTCTTTCAATCAATCACATAGTCAAGTAATGATAATTAATGTCTGCAACCTCAAATTTTAGGATTAAAACTTGATGAAACTACTAGACCCATGTCAAATAAGAAATTATAAAGATGAATTAACAACACCCACACCCATTTTTCAAGCACTCATCATCAACACTGTCACGACCCAATTTCTCGGTCATGGTGGCACCTACAACCCCCCAGTAGGCGAACCAATTCACGTAGCCCAGGACAGTTAGTAATGGTCTACTATCTAACAATAAGCGGAAGAATAGTTTAATAAGCAAAAGTAAGGGAAGAAGATGAAGAGAATAGATAACAGGAATATATATATACATATGCGGAAACTAAACCAAACCCCAAGACCTAGTATCATAGTATAGAGCCAGAAGTACATACATGGAGTGTAATTGATCTAAAACAATATATACAGATGTCTCTGAATGGTAATAGAGTACATAAAGCAAAAGATAAACTAAAGCTAAGCTCCAATCTCTAAGAGCTCACCCTCAGTCTGAAGTAGTCCCCAACAGATATCCAAGCACGAATCACAGTGATCTAACGTCGATGGCCCACGCTAGGATCTGCACCCAAAGATGCAGGGGGTAGGGTGAGCACCAAATGCGAAGCATAAGGTACCCAATAGGTACCATAGGCCGACTGGGCACATATAAGATAAAAGCATAGTAATAGACAGAATAGAAGCAAGTAGTCACAAAAATCAACGAAAGGTACACAGGAACTATCCCAGAGGGAAATCAACAGAACTACATGTGAGGCCAGCAAGCCGAATGTATACACCATAGGCACAGGTGAAAGTAAGAAATAACGCACCTGGGGTCCATGAAATAACAGTGTATACATAATACATTTAAGAAATGGACGGTATACCGGTAACTTCAAGTGTAAGAGGAAGAGGGAAAGATTAATGATAGGCATGCTTGGAAACAGGAATCAAACTCAACTAATCATATCAATCTTAAATTCAGAAACTAACAGCCTAGCAATAAACAATTTCATACTTAACCGTAACAGGGAATAGTTCTGTAAGTAAATAGCAAGAATCTACCTACAGTCCCCCGGCCGCCCATACAACCGAGGAACACAAACAAGTGAAAACAATCCCTCCGGCATCCCATACTACCGGAGCATACAATCAACAAACAACAAACAAGGGTGGAGCCTCAAACAATGAATGATATGATGCATGAAGATCTCAAGTGAAATGGTATCTCTATATGTACCTCCTCCGGTGCCAATCTGGCCCAGCAGGTAGGTTCCATAGAAGGACACTGCCCGTATACCTCTACTCCGCCGTATACCCTTCCTCCGGCACACGCAGCCCAAATCCCCAGGCCCGGATGGCAAGGTCCATGGAGGTCCCCGACCCCATACTAAAACTCAGTATCAAAATATGTCATCCGGAAGCAAGTTCGGGTTCAAGATAGAGACCCAATCTCGAATATGCATGCCCAGACCCTGTACAGGACTAAAGTAGTAGGAAAATATCTCAAAAACCCCTCCAAGGGTGCCCAGGCATAACCGGGTATAAACAGTAGAAAGTCATCTCAGGTGCTCGGTCCGACCGAGGCTAAAATTATCTCAAGTAGCAAGAAAACTCAACTAGCACCCCGGCCCTGCCGATTATAGAGTTAATCGTAAAACTTGTGATATAAGTCATAATTTTACCTTATTTTACCCAAGATTATTCACAAGTTAAATCAAACCATTTCCAATTTGTTTCCATCAAAAATGGGCCCCCGGGGTCATGCAAAGTTTAGAAAATAGTGCCGTAGGCCCGAAGCCAAAACCGTAGTAAAACATGGATAAAACCTCTTTATATGCATGGAAATGGTATGATCAAACACAATAGCTGCCCAGCAGCTCACAATCAACGTATCGACCCTGCACAGGCCCATAGCTACTCAACAAGCATAACCAGCCTAGAAGGATAATTCTATGCCCGGGACTCGCGGACATTCCCAATATCCCACCTTCTATGTTCCAGAGTCAATAAGGCCTCACAGGACCACAAGGGTAAATAAGACGTATCGGCAAGTACTACAAGCATCGGAGGAACAAAAGTAGGCGGACATGAATAAAGCGGTCAAGGTTTGTGGTACCCACCTAATAATCCAGCCCAAGGATGCCAGCTAGTACAATTTTATCCGATATATGCTAAGTCTAGGAAGTTTAAACCATAACCTACCTATCGTCCGATGACAAGCTGCTAGGACAACGATGTCCAAGCCCAAACCGCTCCGAGAAGCTCCGAAATGAAATCAAACTTGAATTTTGGCTTGAATAATTTGACGTGGATAATTGATTTTCCTTCTATGATTGAGAAAGCATTAAAACATTTTTTTTCACCAAATCTTTTCAAAGCATAAGACGCCACACTGTTTATATGATGAAAAACTCATGAAGTAATAAGGAAAGAACATTTTCCCTTCCTATCATAAAAGAGTGAATGAAATATATATATAGTATTATATATATAACATATAAGCAACTGGTCACTTTCTTGTCCGACTAAAAAGAAATTGCACACCATTTTAATTGCTAATATAATTAAATAGGACAAAAGTTGAAAAATAAATGGTATGCTAACTAATGGGCATGTGGCAGCCATTGAATTGGTTGTCTACCCCTTTAACCTCCACGTGGAGTGGAGGTTCCATTTTAAAAATATTTTATCTCATTACGTATATACTCGGGTATTGCATAGATTCGTGGTAAAATATATATAACTTTTTAAATATACCATAATTAATAGAAAATCATTTCAAATAAAACCTACTATATTATAATAATAATTTTCAACATAACTAAATTTACTATCTCCGTTAAAATATTATAATGTATAAAAACCATATAAAATAAATACATACACAATTATATCATAACAAAAGTATTTTTCATAGACCTTTAAAATATTTTAAAAAGGTAATAATAATAAAAAATCTTTTTACCACATTCAACTTTAAAATAAAATAATATTTTCAAATATGCACGATTTTGTTACTCAGCTTCTAAGACATGGAATTGATCATAAAGACCAATCGAACGGCCAGGGCACCGAACCACCGGTCCCAACAAGTCATAAACAACTCGGGGCTGCTACAGGAGAGCTCTAACAGACAAGGAAAGCGTATACGCGGAAATAACCGGAAGAGTCATTACATCATCCACTACAAAAAGGACTTTCGTCCTCGAAAGTCAAGGACAAGGAAGTACCTGAAGGTTCAAACAGCTGCGGATACTGCGCCCGCATATATCTCTCGGTCTCCCAGGTAGCCTCCTCGACTGGACGGTGCCTCCATTGAACCTTAACAATCGGGATCTCTCGAGACCTCAATCTCCTCACATCTCTGGCCAAAATAGTTGCCGGCTCCTCAACAAAGGCTAAACCCTCACCCAACTGAACTGAATCCCACTGCAACACATGAGACTCATCTGGGACATACCGACGCAGCATCAAAACATGAAATACAGGATGTATAGCTGAAAACATCAGAGGCAAGGCTAACTGATGGGCAACGCTACCAACCCTCTGAAGAATCTCAAACGGCCCAATGTACCTAGGGCTAAGCTTTCCCCGCCTACAAAATCTCATCACGCCCTTCATGGGCGATACATGGAGAAACACCAAGTCACCGACACTAAACTCCAAGGCACGAAGCCTACTATCAGCATAACTCTTCTGCCTGCTCTGAGCTGCCCGAAGTCTGTCCTGAATCACTCGGACCTGATCTAAGAAATCTCGAAGTAAATCTATACTCTGTGTCCTAGAATCAAAACCATCAAACCAACCTACCGGTGATCTGCAACGCCTGCCATAGAAAGCCTCAAAAGGTGCCATGCCAATACTCAAATGGAAACTATTGTTATAACCAAACTCTGCCAAGGGAACAAACTGATCCCAGGAACCTCCAAAGTCAAGAATACAGGCCCGAAGCATGTCCTCCAGAATCTGAATGGTCCTCTCGGACTGGCCATCTGTCTGAGGGTGGAAAGCGGTACTAAGATGAACCTCTGTACCCAAATCTCGCTGAATAGCCCTCCAGAACTGAAATGTGAACTGAGTGTCGCGGTCTGAAATAATAGAAGCTGGGACCCCGTGCAATCGAACAATCTCACGAATGTAGATCTGAGCTAGCTTCTCTGCCCTGTAAGAAGTCTGAATCGGTATGAAGTGTGCTGACATAGTCAGCCTATCAACGATCACCCAAATGGAATCAAACCTATGATAAGTGTGAGGTAAACCAACAACAAAGTCCATAGTAATCCCTTCCCACTTTCACTCAGGAATGGGAAGTCGCTGCATCAAACCACCAGGTCTCATGTGCTCGAACTTAACCTGCTGACAGTTCAAGCATCGAGATATGAACTCCGCTATATACCGCTTCATACCACTCCACCAGTAAAGCTGTCTCAAGTCTCTATACATCTTTGTTGTGCCAGGGTGAATGAAGTATCTAGTACAATGTGCCTCATGAAGTATCAACTGAATCAAATCACTAATCCTCGGAACACAAAGGCGACTATCAAACCTCAGAACCCCATCTGAATCTAGAGTAGCCCGACTGGTCTCACCCTGAACAACCCGATCACGGAGGTCACAGAACTGCTGATCCTCAAACTGACGGTTCTGAATTTGATTAATCAAAGTAGAACGAACCTCAACACTGGCGAGAACTTTGCTAGGATCCGACAAGTCAAGCCTAACCAAACGGTTAGCTAAGGACTGGATGTCCAAGGCCAACGATCGCTCTAAAACTGAATGAGAAGCTAGGCTACCCATACTCACTGTCTTCCAACTCAAGGCATATGCTACCACGTTTGCCTTGCCCGGATGATATAGAATAGTGAAGTCATAGTCCTTCAGTAACTCGACCCATCTCCTCTGTCTCGAGTTCAACTCTCACTGACTCGTGATATACTGAAGACTACGGTGATCAGTAAAGATCTCACAGTGAACCCCATATAGGTAATGCCTCCAGATCTTGAGCGCGAAAACTACTGCTGCCAACTCTAAGTCATGAGTGGGGTACTTGCACTCATGAACCTTCAGCTGCCTCGATGCATATGCTATTACTCAACCATGTTGCATCAACACACAACAAAGACCAACCCCTAAAGCATCATAATACACGGAGAAGCTCTGACCCTCAATTGGCAAAGTCAAAACTGGAGTTGAAGTCAATAAGGCCTTAAGCCTCTGAAAGCTATCCTCGCACTGATCCGACCACTGAAATGGGATATCCTTCCTAGTCAGCATAGTCAAGGGTGCTGCTAAGGAAGAAAATCCCTGAACGAAGCGTCTGTAGTAACCTTCTAACCCAATAAAATTGCGAACCTCAGTAAAGGTAGTAGGTCTAGGCCACTCACAAACCGCTGAAATCTTTCCCGGATCAACCCTAATCCCATCCTTAGACACCACGTGCCCTAGGAATGCAACTGACTCAAGCCAAAACTCGCACTTTGTGAACTTGGCATAAATCCGATGATTTCTCAAAGTCTGGAGTATAACCCTCAAGTTCTGCTCATGCTCATCTCTACTATGCGAGTATACCAAGATGTCATCTATAAAAACTATCACAAATGAGTCCAAATACGCGCCAAGAACCCTGTGCATCAAGTTCATAAAGGCTGCAGGGGCATTAATCAACCCAAAAGACATCACCATGAACTCATAATGGCCATAACATGTCCTGAATGCTGTCTTAGGGATTTCCTCCGCCCTAATCATAAACTGATGGTAGACGTACCTCAAATCAATCTTCAAAAACATGACTGAACCCTGAAGCTGGTCAAACAAGTCATCAATTTGTGGCATCGGATACCTGTTCTTCACTGTCACACTATTCAGCTGTCGATAATCAATACACATGCGCATCGACCCATCCTTATTCTTCAGGAAGAGAACATGAGCACCCTAAGGTGACACACTCGGTATAATAAACCCCTTATCTAATAGATCCTGGAGCTTCTCCTTAAGCTCCCTCAACTCAACAGGAGCCATACGGTAAGGAGAAATAGAAATGGGCCTGGTGCCCGGCTCTAGCTCAATAGCGAAATCAATATCTCTCTCAGGTGAAAGGCCTGGCAGGTCGATAGGAAACACATCAAGAAAGTCTCTAACCACAGGAACAAACTCAAGAGAAGTAGGGTCAGCACTAACATCTTGGACATATTCTAGATAAGCGAAACACCCACGGGAAATCAACTTCCTAGCTCAAAGATAAGAGATGATCCCAGATGGTGCATGGATAACAAAACCCTTCCACACCACCGGGGATACACCGGGCACAACTATGGTAATGGTCTTGGCATAACAACCCAAAACCACATGGTGAGGGGATAACCAGTCCATGCCCAGCATCACATCAAAACCTAGCATATAAGGGATCATTAAATCACCCCAAGTCTCTGAATCACCAATAGATATCATACAAGATCTCACAATCTGATCCACTACTAAAGAATCTCCTACTGGGGTCGAAACAGAAACAGGAACAGATAATCACTCACTAGCCAACCCAAAACAAGGCACAAAGTAGGCAGATACATATGAACAAGTGGATCCAGGATCAAATAAAGCCATAGCAGACTGATGGCACACAGAAATCATACCTGTAATCACAACATCTGAGGCCTTTGCCTCTGGTCTCCTAGGGACCGCATAAAACTGACGACGACCTCTACCTGCCCGATCGCCATCCCTACCAGCTGCTCTGCCACGCGGAGCACCACCTCTACCCTGACGACCACCCCATCTAGCCGGAGGCTGAACTGCTCGTAAAGGCTCGACCAACTGGATTGTACCCTGCTGAGGCCAATCTCTAGCAAAATGACCAATCACACCACAAGTAAAACAAGCCCCTGGTGGCCTACTCGGTTGAGATGAACCAGCAGATCCCATATAACAACCACGGCCTGATGCCTCAGAAACTGTACCCCTCGAAGACTGGCCGCTATAGCCCTGATGGCTGCTCTGACCCTGCTCGAAGTGGGTACTATCGAAAGTCTGAAGGGAAGCCTGAACAGGTCGGCTGGACTGACCCTGGTGCTGCTGTGGCTGATACGCCCGACCCCACTGGCCAGAACCTCTACAACCATATTTGGAACCACTATAGCCACCCTGATATTGAGGCCTCTTATCTCTTGACCCCTGATCATGTCGCTGTAAGTCCTTCATAGTACGAATATAGTCTGCGATAGCCTGAAATGACCAACCACCGGCAATCAATATCTCAGCTGGCTGCTTGATCTCTGGCCTCAATCCCTATACAAATCTGCAAATCCTATCTGCCTCGGTAGGAATAATCATAGCTCCAAATGGTGCTAGCTGATGAAAACGGGTCTCATACTCCGAGACAGTCGTAGACTCCTGCATAAGGTGAGTAAACTTCTCCCTGTGATGCTCACAATCACTCTGAGATAGGAACTTGGCCATAAAGGCCTCACAAAACTCAAACCAGGTCAAAAGAGGTGACGATGGTGATCTACAAGCAACATGGGCCATCCACCATAACTTCGCTGGGCCCTCCAACTGATAAGTAGTATAACCAACCCCGTGAGTATCCAATAAACCCAAATGATGCAACATCTCCACACAGGTAGTAATAAAGTCATGTGGATCCTGTCCAGAAGTACCAGCAAACCTTGGAGGTGCTAGCATCAAGAACCTACCCAACGCCTTCTGCTCCAACTCTGTCATAGCTTGGCGAGGAGCAAGAGATTGTGCAACAGATTGGACTGGAATGACCTCCGCACGGGGAGTCACAGTAGCAGGCTGTACTCCTAAGCTCTGCCCCCTGAGCGGATGTATGTGCTACTTCAGAAGGCCGCTCTCAAATCATACCCAAAAGCTGTAATAGTAATCCCTGAATATATGGAGGCTGAGCTACGACTGGAGCTGGCACAGAAGTGGGTGCTGGAGCTGGTACTGAAGCTGGTGGTACCTGGGCTGCCCCCTGATCCACAAGCTGCTCGGGCTCTATCTCAACTCTAGCAGATCTAGCAGGTGCCGCTGCTCGAGGGCGTCATCGACACCTTGCTGGAGTGGGAGGCTCATCTCTGCCTGATGTCGATGATCTTGTACGAACTATATGCGGAAGAATGAAGTAGAAAAAAATGAGATTTCCAGAAACATCAAGGGTCCTACGCACGACACAGAAGCAATGAAAGAGTCAAGTTTCTCAAAATGTCACTGTAGCCTCTCGAAGATTCAGTACAGACATCTCCGCCCCGATTCGCAGGACTCTACTAGACATTGGCTCCTATACCGATGACACCGGTGAACCTAGAGCTCTGATACCAAGCTTTCACGACCTGATTTCTCGATCATGATGGCACCTACACCCCCAAGTAGGCGAACTAATTTCCGTAGTCCAGGACAGCTAGTAATGAGCTACTATCTAACAATAAGCGGAAGAATAGTTTAATAAGCAAAAGTAAGGGAACAAGATGAAGAGAATAGATAATAGGAATATATATATACATATGCGGAAACTAAACCAAACCCCAAGACCTAGTATCATAGTATAGAGCCAGAACTACATACATGGAGTGCAATTGATCCAAAACAATATATAGAGATGTCTCTGATTGGTAATAGAGTACATAAAGCAAAAGATAAACTAAAGCTAAGATCTGATCGCCAAGAGCTCACCCTAAGTCTGAAGTAGTCCCCAACAGATCTCCAAGCACAAATCACAGTGATCTAACGGCGATGGCCCATGCTAGGATCTGCTTCAAAGATTCAGGGGGTAGGGTGAGCACCAAATGCGAAGCATAAGGTACCCAGTAGGTATCATAGGCCGACTGGGCACATATAAGATAAAAGCATAGTAACAGACAGAGTAGAAGCAAGTAGTCACAAAAATCAACGAAAGGTACACAGGAACTAGCCCAGAGGAAAATCAACAGAACTACATGTGAGGCCAGCAAGCCGAATATATACACCATAGGCACAGGTGAAAGTAAGAAATAACGCACCTGGGGTCCTTGCAATAATAGTGTATACATAATAAGTTTACAAAATGGACGGTATATCGGTAACCTCAAGTGTAAGAGGAAGAGGGAAAGAGTAATGATAGGCATGCTTGGAGAAAGGAATCAAACTCAACTAATCATATCAATCTTAAATCCAGAAACTAACAGCCTAGCAATAACCAATTTCATACTTAACTGTAACAGGGAACAATTCTGCAAGTAAATAGCAAGAGTCTACCTACAGTCCTCCGGCCGCCCATACAACCGAGGACCACAAACAAGTGAAAACAAACCCTCCGGCATCCCATACTACCGGAGCGTACAATCAACAAACAACAAACAAGGGTGGAGCCTCAAACAATGAATGATATGATGCATAAAGATCTCAAGTGAAATGGTATCTCTGTATGTACCTCCTCCAGTGCCGATCCGTCCCAGTAGGTAGGTTCCATGGAAGGACACTGCCCGTATACCTCTACTCCGTCGTATACTCTTCCTCTGGAACACGTATCCCGAAGCCCCAGGCCCGGATGGCAAGGTCCATGGAGGTCCCCGACCCCATACTAAAACTCAGTATCAAAACATGTCATCCAGAAGCAAGTCCGGGTTCAAGATAGTGACCCAATCCCGAATATGCATGCCCAGACCCTGTCCAGGACTAAAGTAGTGTGAAAATATCTCAAAACCCCCTCCAAGGGTGCCCGGGCATAACCGGGTCTAAACAGTAGAAAGTCATCTCAGGTGCTCGGTCCGATCGAGGCTAAAATTATCTCAAGTAGCAAGAAAACTCAACTAGCACCCCGGCCCTGCCGAGTCTAGTGTTAATCGTAAAACTGGTGATATAAGTCATAATTTTACCTTCTTTTACCCAAGAACATTCACAAGTTAAATCAAACAATTTCCAATTCGTTTCCATCAAAAATGGGCCCCCGGGGCCATGCAAAGTTTAGAAAATAGTGACAGTAGGCCCGAAGCCAAAATCGTAGTAAAACATGGATAAAACTTCTTTATATGCATGGAAATGGTATGATCAAACACAATAGCTGCCATGCAGCTCACAATCAACCTTTTGACCCTGCACAGGCCCATAGCTACTCAACAAGCATAACCAGCCTAGAAGGATAATTCTATGCCCAGGACTCGCGGACATTCCCAATATCCCACCTTCTATGTTCCAGAGTCAATAAAGCCTCACAGGACCACAAGGGTAAATAAGACGTATTGTCAAGTACTACAAGTAGGCAGACATGAATAAAGCGGTCAAGGTCTGTGGTACCCACCTAATAATCCAGCCCAAGGATGCCAGCTAGTACAATTTTATCCGATATATGCTAAGTCTAGGGAGTTTAAACCATAACCTACCTATCGTCCGATGACAATCTGCTAGGACGATGATGTCCAAGCCCAAACCGCTCCGAGAAGCTCCGAAATGAAATCAAACTTGAATTTTGGCTTGAATAATTGGACGTGGATAATTCATTTTTCTTCTATGATTGAAGAAAGCATTAAAACATTTTTTTTCACCAAATCTTTTCAAAGCATAAGACGCCACAATGTTTATATGATGAAGAACTCATGAAGTAGTAAGGAAAGAACATTTTCCCTTCCTATCATAAAAGGGTGAATGAAATATATATATAGTATTATATATATATAACATATAAGCAACTGGTCACTTTCTTGACCGACTAAAAAGAAATTGCACACCACTTTAATTGCTAATATAATTAAATAGGACAAAAGTTGAAAAATAAATGGTATGCTAACTAATGGGCATGTGGCAGCCATTGAATTGGTTGTCTACCCCTTTAACCTCCATGTGGAGTGGAGGTTCCATTTTAAAAATATTTTATGTCATTACGTATATACTCGGGTATTGCATAGATTCGTGGTAAAATATATATAACTTTTTAAATATACCATAATTAATAGAAAATCATTTAAAATAAAACCTACTATATTATTATAATAATTTTCAACATAACTAAATTTACTATCTCCGTTAAAATATTATAATGTATAAAAACCTTATAAAATAAATACACACACAATTATATCATAACAAAAGTATTTTCCATAGACCTTTAAAATATTTTAAAAAGGTAATAATAAAAAAAATATCTTTTTACCACATTCAACTTTAGAATAAAATAATATTTTCAAATAAGGACGATTTAGATACTCAGCTTCTAAGACAGGGAATTGATCATAAAGACCAATCGAATGGCCAGGGCACCGAACCAATGGTCCCAAAAAGTCATTAACAACTCGGGGCCGCTACAGGAGAGCTCTAACAGACAAGAAAAGCGTATACGCGGAAATGACCGGACGAGTCATTACAAACACACCACTAGAAAAGAGAAATTAACCACTCATAGCAAAGGAGAGAGATATACCAAATGGGTAAGTCAAAATTCTCTTCATTAGAGCTAAATCTCAAGTTCTAAGCTCAATTTGAGTGCACAAATAGTTAACCAAGAGAATAGGTTCAAACCCTCTTCTCTTTGGAGAGGAAAACTTGTTCTCAAGACAAAAAGCTCTCTCAAATATTCAGGATTGAAGTAGCATATTTACAACTGAGCCTAAATTGGCCTTTTATAGCTTCCCAAAATGTCACTAAAATTTAGGACAAAATTGCCCCTTCGGGTGGTGTGCGGTACGATGTGCGGTTCGCATGTCAAGATGTGCGTGTCGCACACCCTCTTCAATTAGACTAGTGACTTCAGCTAACTTTGGGAGCTTCATGTGAAGGTGGTGCATTTTGCACCTTGGGATGTGCACATAGCACAACGACCGCACCCCCTAACAGATTTTTCATTTGCTTTTGCAGCTTCATGCGGAGGAGGTGCAGTTCCCACCTCGGCTTGTGCGTGTCGCACAGCCACCGCATCTCAGGTCAGAATCTCCAGCTTTTTTGAACACTTTACACTTTACTCTTTTTTAGATCTTTTTGTATCGATTTTCTTGTTTCTCATCATTCATCAAAAGTACCTGCATAGACATCAATAATGGCCATAAGAACCTCTAAATCTATTCAAAACATAGCAATAATTCATGGATTTAGGCTCTATAAGTTGGAAGATTACCGACTTATCACCAGACTATACACAAATAGGGTATAACAAGAATATTATAAGTACAAATAACACGTACTTCTAAGAATCATCGGTTGACCCTAATTGAATCACATAACATCACATAAATATCTAGAGGAAAACATACAACCAGAGGGTTATTTAGCTAGAGGTCATTTATTTATCAATTTCTCAATATCTTGGCATAGTACCAGCCTTAACATTGAAAAGAAAACATTCTTCATTACATACCCGACCTCTTTCACTAACTACTTGTGCGTTCTAGGTGCTCAACCCCCAAACTTCCCTACCCTTGACCTATCGCCAACTCTAGCAATACAGAAATAATCCCTTCTCCGCTAACCCGATCATACCTTGATAACTTACCATCTTTAGACTCACCCAAGTCAATCCACCATAATAATCCCAAAAGGGGACACCTCACACTCATCGGTCCTCCTACGAAACTAGACCATACATCATATCAAATCAACATACCTATCCCACAAGACCCTAAGTCAATAATCCCTACTATTCATTAGTATTCCAAGTCAACAACCAAGACCCACACGATAGCTTCACTACTGAAAAATAGGTCTACTGCAACACCAAGGAAATCATTGTTGTAGGACTTAAAACTGTTGTTGTCATACTATGGAAATTGGGGTTATGCCCGCCTCACCAGCTCGCGTGATCATAGATCTATGGCAACGGTTCCTTGTAACAGTCCACTAAATCGGTGCTTAAAAACACCTATTGCAATGGTTATTTATCCCTCTGTAATGGCTAATTTATATATCAATTGGAATAGTTTAAACTGTTACAATTGATGATATGCAATGGTTATATTGTCTATGTTGCAACGGAAAAATTAGCTCAATTACAACAGTTATTATAGTTTTGCAACAGTTATTTTTCCTGGTTTGCAACGAATTCTTTAGCTCAATTTCAATGGTTGCTATTATTTTGGAACAATTATTTTAGCTTTGTTGCAATGACTTTTTTAGCTCAATTGTGACAGTTATTACTGTTATTGCAACGGGTTTTCACAGTGAGCAAAAATTCTATAGCAACGATCAATCACGAACTCCCGCAATCTTTGCTGAATCCACCATAATCCCATCATTGGACACCACGTTCCCCAAGAATGCCACAGACTCAAACCAAAACTCACACTTAGTAAATTTGGCCTAAAACTTATGGTCTCGCAAGGTCTGAAGTATAACTCTCAGATGCTGCTGATGCTCCTCTATACTACTTGAATATACCAGAATGTCATCGATGAACACAATCACCAAAGAATATAGGTAAGCTCTGAACACATAGTTCATCATCTCCATAAAAGCTTTTGGGGCATTAGTCAACCCAAAAGACATGACTAGGAACTCGTAATGGCCGTATCGAGTCCTAAATGCATGCTTTGGGATGTCCGCAGCCCTAATCCTAATCTAGTGATACCCATACCTCAAGTCTATCTTAGAAAACACCATTTCACCCTGTAGCTGGTCAAACAAATCATCAATATGCAGCATTAGTAATATGTTCTTAAATGAAACCTTATCAACTGTCTATAGTCAATACATATACTCATGGACCCATCCTTATTCTTTACAAACAGAACCAGAGCACCCCACAGAGACATACTAGGCCCGATGATACCTCTACTCAACAGATCTTTGAGCTGATCCTTCAGCTCCATCAACTCACCTAGTGCCATCTAATATGGTAGAATTGAAATGGTCTGAGTGCTTGGCTTGACATCAATGGAAAAGTCAATATCACCATCAGGAGGAAGACTTGGTAGGTAAGAAGGAAACATATCCTAATACTCAAAAAACATAGGAACTGACTCAGGTGAAGGTGTTGTGGCACTAATATCACAGGCGTAGGAAAGATAGGCCAAGCACCCCTTCCCAACCAACCGCTGGGCACTCAAGAAGGATATAACTCCCCTTCTATACAATAAGAGGGATACCAAGCATCCATACAGTAACGGTCTTGGAAAGGCAATCCAAGACCGTATGGTAGAGAGACAACTAATCCATGCCTAAAATTATGTAAAAATCAAACATATCTAGCACAATCAAGTTTACCCACGTGTCATATCCCAGGATAGTCACCACACAAGCCCAATGTACATGATCCACTACTAAAGAATCTTCTATTTGGGTAGCTACTCGCAATGGCATGAGCAATAAATCACAAGTAGACTCTAGACAAGTAGCATAGTAAGCAGACACATATGAGAATGTAGACCCATGATAAAACAAAGCAGAAATGGACTTATGACAAATGAAAATCATACCCTTGATTACAACATTTGAAGCCTCAGCCTTTAGATTGCCTGGAAATGCTTACATGTGGCTATGATTGCCATGACCACCTGATATACCAGACCGAGGACCACCTCTAGTATCCTGGGGACCACCCCTACTATCCTTTGCACCACTTTTAGCTGGTGGTGCTAGAGTCTTGGGAGCTTGAACTATCTAATAATGTCACTTACGGTGCTATAGTGATGGACACTCTCTAGAAAAGTGGCCTAATCACCACACTCATAACTAGCCTGACCAATCATACCCTACTGCAAATACTCGATTGAATCAGACTAACTACCATGACTTGTAGACCCTAAATGAGTACCTCATGAAGACTAAACCAAACCCTGACTACCCTGACCCTCAGTAATCTTTAATGCCACCTGAACAGACCAGCTTAGCTGGAAATGTTGTTGGTGCTGACGCCTACCAAAGTAGACTCTGCCACGTGTGTGGGAGCCACTGTAATTGCTCTGATGGTGGGGCCTCTTATTGCTTCCCCCTTGGGCCTCACAAAGTATGCCCTAAATAGTGTGGGCATGGTCTACTACCTCCAGGAGGGACTGACCTGATGCTGTCATACCCTCTATAGCTACGTAAGTTGTAAAGTCAATCCTCGGACAATGTGACACACCCTCTCATGCTCGGTGGGAAGAATCATACTGTCATGCCTATCCAACTCATAGAAGCAAACCTCATACTCTGAAATACACATGAAGCCCTGCTCCAACCTATAGAACTAATCTATCAACCACAATCCCAAGATGCATGGTATATATTTTTCCAGGAAAGCTGTAGAGAACTGGCCCAAGTAAGCAGAGGTGACTCGGTTGTCCTGCAAGCTATATAGCACCTCCACTATTATTTTGCTGGACCATCCAGCTGAAGCATGGTGTAATCTGCTCTGTGCGACTCAACCAACCAAATATTATGCAATCTCTCCAGGCAACTAGTTAGAAACTCGTGTGCATCGTCCCTAGAACGGCCTGAAAACCTTGGGGGACCCAATCTCAGAAACCTACCAAGCATCTTCTGCTCCTTAGAAGACATAATGAGCCCAGCATGAATAGTCGGGATAACAGTAGGAACTAGCAACACCTCTAATCGAGTAGTTATAGTATCAGGCTATGCTCCTGAATCATACGCCACTGGCTGGGCTAAATTCTGAGGCTCATTTTTGACCTGAGATCCAATCAGAGTACCGAGCAAAACTGCTGGTTGTGACATACCCTCCAGAAACCTAAGCAAGTGAACCAAAGTGTCCTATAACACTAGAGTAGCCACGAAACTTGGTAGATGTTACATTGGTCTCATACCCTTCAGCTCATACTGTACCTCCTCAACCATAATATTAGGCTCTAGGGATGACAATCTAGTTTGGTCTAGAGCTTGCACCGCAACCTATCCCCTACCTCGACCTTTTAGTTGACCTCTGCCCCATCTCCTAACTGGGCACTAACTGTAGGTGTAGAGGTCTCGTCCTCACCTGCTGCTGCTTTCGTCTTAACCATCTGAGAAAGATTGTAATAAAAGATACCTAGAAGTTAATAAGGTCAAGGATGCACAATAAGGAATCAAACAAGATGGAATCTTTCCTAGGAATGCCCTATAACTTCTCGCAGATAGGATGTGGATGTCATCATACTTATCGACAACACTTTACTAGACATTTTTCTCTTTTACTGGCAAGAACGGTGAATCTAGAGCTCTTATACCACTCTATCACATTCAAAAAAACTCGGCCACAATGGCGCCTACACAACCCCCAATAGGCAATCCAACGCAATGATGCAGAAGTAAAATCAAATAATTCAAGTAAAGAAAGTGGAAAAGGAATATAGAAAAATAGGAGACAATAATATATATACATACCAACTATAATAAATATACAAAAATGGCCCTAAGGTGACTGAGAAGACAATATATGCACAAGAACCTACCCCGGACCTGATGTCACCGGTACAAGAGCGTCTAATGCACGGAGTAGCTGCACACAAGTACTGTCTATCCAAAAACAAAATATAGACATGTAGATAGATGAAAAGCAGTAGAAGTCTCCAAAACACTAGGAGCTTTCCACGATCCGAACAACAGCTGGCCATGAATGATAGAAGGATCAACGAGGGTGGCTCATACTAGGTGCTACATCAGAAAAAGATGCAGAGTGTATTATGAGTACCAAAACAATGGGTACCCAGTAGAAATCATAGGTCGATCGAGTTCAGAAAGATAGTATATAAAATAAACTATAGGAATGTAAGCTAACTATAGGGATCGACCTAAATGTAGTTATCAACACAAATAGCGATAACTTAGATGACATAGAAGATAATAATGAAAATTAAGGCAACAAACAATCCAAGTGCACTCAAGAAAATGCAATGCGATAGAAGATGATGTGATACAAAATTATAAAACCCGGTATCTGGTACCCCAGGCGCCATAATTTAACCTTGAGATCATCAACAAAGGCATAAAAAGTAAAACTGGATATGTTCTCCTCAGGCCACCAAAAATTGAACATCGAGCTTATCAATAGAAATATACATAGAGAAAAGGTCAAGGAACGTCCCTCGAAATGGCATAAAAGTTGTACTTTTCTTTTCTTTCTAAGACTTGTGATGAAATATAAGATAGTTCTTTGAAAATTCCAAAAGTCATGATAAAGTGCCAAATCTCAAGTCTAGGCCAAAAAATCCCAAAATTCCTTTCCTTACTATACCGCTAGCCATGTAAATGCAACATGAACATGTAAATTTCCCAAATCAGATAATATATCACTCGAACAAGGCAAACAGGGCAAAACACCCTCTAAATAAGAGAACTACCCTAGAACTCTGTCCAACCCATGATATGGCCTCAGGCCTATAGATACACATCAATAGTAAATAAACAGAAGGAACGGAAAGCAACTATGATAAAGAAATAGCTAAAAGTGCCTGCTCTACCTCTAAAACCTCCAAAAAGCATTTTAAGGATTCTATGCTAGCCATAAAAATTCTACAATCTCCCGAAATGGCCATTTTATACAAATCACAGGAATTTAAGCCCATTTTTACTATATGATACTGCCTAATTATAATAATTTATAAAATATAGAATCTAACTAAGCCAAGTCAAAGAAGGAAATCGTAACCTACCATGGGGCCAAACTACAAATACGAACCATTACTCATGTGCCTTCCCCTTCTGAATAGCCTAAAAAAGTTACGATGCTATCAAAAACATTATACATGGGTCAAGACGAAAAGAATGACACCTATATTACTTATATGAAAATCGAGCTGGAAATCAAGTTGTAAAATGACCCTCGAGGACCATGCAATAAAACAAAAAACAAATTTCACAATTATATTTTAAACGGGCTTAGAAACCCATGCCCAAAATTTGAGTGCGAATGAGACTAATTTTGGGGTCCAAAATAGACCCAAAATCCACTTGATCAAGAGGGAATTAACAAGTAATTCAATGGAAATTTATGGAAACAACGAGAATTAAACAACGAAAAAAGAGAAGTGGGATACAAGGGAACTTACCAGACCAAGAGGGATTGAAATGTGATCTTGGATCAGTGCTTAGAAGCTCCACAATGGAGTATTTACAGTTAAGAAGGACCTAAGAATGTAGTTACAAATGTTTATATAGGAACTTAGCTACCTCCACAAAAATGGAGGTTTTCCAGAAAAGTGGACCTTGCAAATGTTGCAAAAACAGCAAAACCTCCACCAATATGGAGGTCACTATTTACCTGTGTCTGTGCAAAAGTTGAGGTTCTTCACAAAAGTTGTGTTTGCAAAAGTGGACCTTTTGCTATAAATGCAGTATCCACAAAAGCAGCCAAAGGTCGCAAATACGGACACACCAGCAATAGCAAAAACCAGCAGAAGTTTAAGGCTAAAAAATAACTTAATAGACCCTCGAGATTCATCTGGGGTCCTGCAGATACAAACAAACTATGCTATTCAACAAAAAATAGTATTTTAGACTCAACAAAATTGATAAAAATCTCAATAGAGGTCATTTAACAAAAAGTGGGCCCCATGCCCAAGAACTAACTTTTACCAAAATAGAACCCAATAGCTCAAAATAACTCTGGAAGCCTCGGGACCCAAACCAAAGGCCCCCCTAGTCCAAAGTCGACATTGTAGAGCTAACAACACTGACAGAATTCCCATCTGAGGCTGTCTTCTCCAAATGTTTACCAAAATCAACTCTACTAGGATTAAGATTTGCATAATAGGAAAATAAGCCTAAAACACAAATGAACGACCCGAGAACCAAACCATCAATTATGACAAGTCATAAATAACCTATAGCCACAGTGGAATGCTTGAAACATTAGAAAAGCACAAGAATCAAGAAAATTACCTAGAGGGTCGTTACAAGTATGCACATTGAGTTGTGCATCCATATATGCTAGTTAAAGAAATTTTATTTTTTTGTTGCATGGTCTGACCCGCTCTGGCCTGGACAACCAGACTCTTTTTCTTTCTTTTATTTCTTATTTGTTTTACTTTCTCTCAAACCCCATCCTCTTCTCCACCAATCCATCTTCTCCGATGTTTCACCTCCTCCGTTGCCATAGCAAAACTACCAACCATAACCACTCTCCCTCTCTATTGTTTTTCTCCACCAAGGACCGCTACTCGTTTACCCCATAATTCTCACACTCAAGCTAACTGCACACACACTCACCCATATTAGTAAGTAGTCCACAAATATCGATGAAGCTCTCTAACCAAGTTCTCCACCATACTTGTCCTAGTTCTCCGACATATTGTTTTTCCCTTATCTATTGGAATATATTTTTTTAGGTGGTGCCATGTTAATTATTTTGTGCTAAGCGTTTCCATGTTGATTAATTTTTTTTTGTGCCTAAGCATTGTCTAATTGATGGAGTGCTACCATGTTCTCATCTCCCTATCTCCCCTATTTTGTTCATTTATGTGTCATTGATTTATAATAGTGATACTTATTGAGTGGGGGTAGGTTGGGTTTGCTTGTGTTGTTTTGTTGCTTTCAAATTATGGAAATAATATATTATTAATTTTAGGAGTAGTTTGTGTACTTTAATGTTTTTATTAGGTGGGGCTAAGTCTGAATGTCCTTATTGATTGAGGTGCATGATTTTTCTTGATGATGGATTGAGTGATGATGTTCTTAAAGGAAAATTTTCACTTTGATTAACTGTGTGGTAACGTGAATGAAATACGGATTGAAAGGTGTTTCTAGTGTCTTTAATTACTGTTGCCCTAAGTGTCCCATTAATATGATATATGGTTGATTTCAGTGAACATTATGTTGTTGTGAATCCGTTTACATGAATTTAGTGAGTGTTGTGTCTTAGGTGCAATATCTTTTATCAAATTTATGGCGAAGTCTCAGAAACCATTATGACATATTAAGCAATGATTCTCAATAATAGATTAAGTAATGTCTTTCTTATGGGAAATCATTGTTTTGTTGATATTTTGTTTGTGTAATTATGGGTCTATTTTCTAGATGGTTCTTGTTTGGTATATCACTTTGGGGATGTATGAATACCCGTGTAGTAGAAAATTTGATTGAAAGTGCATAGTGTGAATTGAAATTGAAAATAATAGTGTGTGAGCCACTATTTTGGGGTGTCCTGATCGCACGTCTTGCTGTGCAACGACACATGGCCCTTACAAGCAATGTAGATGATACCCTTCACTAACTAGGCATGTATGGAGCATGTACAGTCTGCACATCTTAATTTTTGGCCGTACACCACCTCTACACAACCTGGATAGGTCACTGCCTTCCTTGGCCTTTGCTCGTGTGGACGCACATTGTAATGACTCTCCTGGTCATTTTCCTATTTTTGTGCACTTTTACTATTTTGACCCTTCCTATAACTTCTATACAGTCTATGTGACTTGATGGGATGGGTGGCATGATTCTTGAGGTATTCTATTGAGTTTTAAGAGAGTTTTCATATTTAGGAACTCTTAAAGTTGAAATGTTTGACTCTTGTCAACTATCAGAGTAAACGGTCTTGGATGAGAATTCTGTCAGTGCCATTAGCTCTAGAACATTGGTTTTGGGCAAGTGGGACCTTTGATTTAGGTTTTGAGGCCTCCAGACTCATTTTTGGTACTTGGGTAAAATTAGGTGTTTTTGGTTAAAGTTTTGACTTCAGTCAACATTTTGTCAAGATGACCTCTATTGGTTGTTTATCAATTTTATTGAGTAAGAATGGCATTTCCATTTGGGTAGCATATTTGTTTTATATTCTCGAACTCTGAATGAATCCCGCAGGTACGACTAGGGATATAGTTATTCATTGGAAGTTGTTGGTGCAACCTCTCTTGCGGATCTTGGCTCGCACCTGCGGAAGATAGCCACTCCCTTTGAGCCTAGTGATGTCAGCCGCCTTTGATCCTATGGAGCTTGGGAGCTCCTATAGAGCCACTCCAATAGATATGGAGTTTCTCCTATGGAGGGAGCACTTTGCTCCTAGCTTCGCTCCCGCGACCTTTCTCTGCTCTGGGAATACCGGTGACACCAGGTCTAGGGTTGGTTCCTTTTTTATTTATACATATTTTGTCTTCTTGGTGTCTTTAGGATGCGTTTGTATATTTTGTACTATTTTGTATATATCTATACTAGTGGTCCTTTCTTGTCTTTATTTTACTTCACTTCCACTTTTGTCTATTCTTGCTTTACTTCTAGTTCTTGTCCTGGGTTTTCACTTTCCTACTGGGGTTATAGTAGGCGCTATCATGTCTCAATTTTTGGTTGTGAAAGTATGGTATAATAGCTTTAGGTGCACCATCCTTAAGAGTACAATAGCAATTTTCTAGTATACTCTGGAGTATCGGTACGATAACGTCTGTATCCTTTCTGTGGGAGGCTATAAGGCATTCTTAGGAAAATTCCATCTTGTTGATTCCTTATCGTGGATCCTTAACTCTATCAACTTCTAAGTTTTATTTATTTCACTCTTTCTTAGATGGTTCAGACGAGATCAACAACACCTAAGGATGAGGCCCATGCGCTTGCAATTAGATCCCCAGAAAGGGGAAAGGGCATTGGTAGACCTAGAGCTCGGGGTAGGGAATGGGCTACGGTGCCAGCTCAGCCCCAGGCTAGGGTATCGTTACCAAAGCCAGATGTAGAGGTGGATGAGGTTTTGTATTAGTTGGAGGGCATGTGGACATCCCAGCTTCCAGTGGTGTTTGTAGCTACTCCGGTCTTTTAGGATACATTGGTCTATATTCTTGGCATTTTGGAGGGTATATCACAAGCGGGGACTGATAACGTCCAACACAACTCTCTGGTTAAGGAGGTGGCTATGGTCGTCGCAAAACAAGTTGCCCTATAAGATTTGGGGTCGAATCCACGAGGATTGGACAATGATTCACCAAGATCTGTAAGTTAATTCACAAAAGAAAGCGTAATATATAGACATAAAAGTATAATGGGGTAAATAGTTTTAGCAAGTAAACTCAATTGTAAGCAATAAGAACGAGGGAACACGATAGTTAACATCAAAGTTGGAGGAACTAGGTGTCTGCTTCTGATGGGGTCATAACATTGGAATTGATATCAATCATTGAACTTATATTCGATTATAGTGCAGGTAGCCTTGGTTAAATCTATGTTCAATTATTTTTCAACCAATCAAACATATATACCTTGGGTCCTTTCAAACCCCAAGGTTTTAGCAACAAACCAACCAAATAGCTTAAGTGGATTGAGCTATTTCTAGCTTTAACCCTTAGATGAGAATTCCTAAGTCAAATTATGCCTAGCCTCACCTTTTGATGGAAATTCCCAAATCCTCACTATGAATCCTTACCCAATAATATAACTTTTTTATCAAGAAAGAAAATAATTAGAAAGCTAAATGAATGTTTGCAATCATCAATTATATAATTATAACTTGAGGATTTAATAGACCCACACATAATAATCAATTATAAGCAAAAATAAATAATGCCCAATCCCAATATCAAATACCCATCATGCACACACCCCTAGAAAAGAAATTTAGCTACTTGATAACGCTCAAACTACACCTCAAATTAACGAGGCGTAAGCGATCGTAGTCAAGTAAAGAACCCAACAAGGTTGGGGTAGAATCCCACAGAGAATATGGTGAAGATCAAGCCTTTAGTGAATTAAGTAACTCGTAGTCAATTGTTTCCGATAAATAAAAAGGGGGGGGGGGGGTTGTGAACAAATCGTAAACAAAAGCAACAATAATGTAAGAGAATAATCAGTAAGAGAGAATGAACTAGGGACGTGTTCACCATGGCTTTTGTAACAATGTCGATTCTAGGCTTAACCGGGTTCTTTCTATATGCTTGTCATGATGTGATTGCGTCAATTGTATCGTCTAAACGTCTCTCGACCAAATAAACAAATTTCCTTTTATCTTCTTTTGATCTCAAAAAGATGTGCTTTTTTAGCTCTCAATCCTAACATCAAGTAGACTAATCCAGTTACGGCATTAATCTTTAAGACGAGAGTTGGTAGTCTCGAATCCTTGTCGTTAATCAAGTTTTCCCGGTTTTAACTTCTTTACTCAAGCAAATTAAACCTAGGCATGTTCTAATGTTTGAAACCACTAGAAAACGTGACTAATTGAATGATTAACAACATGACAATACATATATCGAACCCAACGCTACCCGGAATCTATATTGCTACGTTTCCATGGCTCCCACAACCCTCGTTGCGGGAGTTTTAGTTACTCATGCTCGATAAATAAGAGAAAATAGTTGTATTCATAATAAAGGGAAGAAAAGTCTTACAATATAATGAAACAATCAATCTTCCAATATCCAAGAGCAAAAAATACCAAGAACTCACGACAGAATCAAGAACACGAGTTCAATACAAATGAACCGTGTTGTTTGCTCTCAAAAATACTTAAAAACGTGTTTTAGAACTAATGAGTGAATAATAATAACATAAACCTAACATAGGGTATTTATAGGAGCCAAAGAAACCAAATCCAAAACGGGCTAGGAATCCCCAAAACGCGGGTCGCCGCTTGAAGCCACTGCCTAAGCGTGACGGCCAGGCTTGACGGACCGTCAGGGCAGTGACGGACCATCGCCTGGGCCGTCACTGCTTGGCAGCAACACTGCCTCAAGTTGACGGTCCCAGTGACGGACCGTCACACCTCTGACGGGCCGTCACTCAGGCCGTCACTCTTAGGCAGAATGTTGTTTTTCGCGTATTTTCTTCCGTTTCCGTGTTTGCTTCCATTTCCTACAAATACAACATAAAAACATCAAAAAACAACAATGGTTGCTTGAAAACGTACGATTGTTCTTAGTAAAAAGGAGTCGAAAGTGACGTACATTAGCGTCACATCAACACCCTCAACTTAAAACGTTCGCTTGTCCTCAAGCAACATAACATAAAACAATAATACGACTCTACTAAGAACACAAACTCATGTCTATAGCAACTCATGGTCATTCAACTTATTCAATTAAATCAGGCTCCCTCGTAGCACACGTATGTATGAAACACTAACTTGCAAGGATCCAAACATGTCACTCCGATATGATAGAATATTATGCATACACATACGCAGCTATCCTAACAATCAATCGACAATATAGACATCTTGGTGCCCTCACCACAAAGAAATCCCACACACAAGATTTGGGACTAGGTAAGCGCTCACACTCACAAACGATTTTAAACAATGCACATGCGATACCATAGGCTTGCCCTTACTATTCTATTTCGGTTCTTCAGAAAGCTACTCAGGATCACTACAGGACTTGTTTAGGCTTGTAATGAGGCTTCGGGTGCAGGTATGATACATTTAGGGGTTAGTGACTAAGCCCTCCTTGGAGCCATTTACATCTTATCACCACATAACTTCACTTTATCCATCCTTATTCACCTTTTTATTTCCTTGATTCTAGATACAGGTGCGGCCTCTTTATTGACAATTCTTTTTGTTTCATTTTTTTTTATTTTTTTCTTTTCTTTTCTTAGGCGCACACCCGGATTTTCA
>QJPP01004803.1:0-33642 GCA_003996215.1 Jaltomata sinuosa
CTGGTTTATATCTTGATATTGAGACTGGGACTCTATCTTGATACATGTTCTGATACTGAGATATGGTATGGGGTCGAGGTCCTCCATGGACCTTGCTATCCGGGCCAGGGGCTACGAGCTGCGTGTGCCGGAAGAGGGGTATACGGGGGAGTAGAGGTATACGGGCAGAGACCTTCCATGGAACCTACCTGCTGGGCCGGATCGGCGCCGGGGGAGGTACATACAGAGATACTATGGCACTTGAGATCTTCATGCATCATATCATTCATGGTTCGAGGTTCCACCCTTGTTTGCTGTTTGCTGATTGTACGCTCCGGTAGTATGGGATGCTGGAGGGTTTGTTTTCACTTGTTTGTGTTCCTCGGTCGTATGGGCGGCCGAGGGACTGTAGGTAGACTTTTGTTTTTTACTTATAGAATGATTCTCTATTATGGATAAGTATGAGATTGGTACTGTTAGGGTGTTAGTTTCTGGATTTGAGGTTGATATGATTAGTTGAGTATTGATTCATGTCTTGAGCATGCCTATTATTACTCTTTCTCTCTTCTTCTTATACTTGAGGTTACCGGTATACCGTCCATTCCGTAAACTTATTTTGTATACACTGTTGTTGCAAGGATCCCAGGTGCGTTGTTTCTTACTTTCACCTGTGCCTTGGGTGTGTATATTCTGCTTACTAGCCTCATCTGTGGTTTTGTTGATTTCCCTCTGGGCTAGTTCCTGTGTACCTTTCGTTGATTTCTGTGACTACTTGCTTCTATTCTGTCTATTACTGCGCTTTTATCTTATATGTGCCCAGTCGGCCTATGATACCTACTGGGTACCTTATGCTTCGCATTTGGTGCTCACCCCTACCCCCTGCATCTTTGGGTGCAGATCCTAGTGTGGGCCATCGCCGGTAGATCGTTGAGATTCGTGCTTGGAGATCTGTTGGAGACTACTTCAGGCTGAAGGTGGGCTCTTGGCGATCGGAGCTTAGCTTTAGTTTATCTTTTGCTTCATGTACTCTATTACCATTCAGAGACATCTGTATATATAGTTTTGGTTTACTTGTACTCCATGTATGTAGTTTGGCTCTGTACTATGATACCAGGTCTTGGGGGTTTGGTTTAGTTTTCCGCATTTGTATATATTTACATTCATATTATCTATTTTATTCGTCTTATTCTCTTATTTGTTAAATAGTAGCCCATTACTAACTGTTCTGGGCTACAGGGTTTGGTTCACCTACCGGGGGTTGTAGGTGCCATCATGACCGAGAAATCGGGTCGTGACAAATTGTTAGCAGAGTCTCAACAAATAGCTAACTTGCTGAGGCATTTTGCAACAATTGCTAAAATATATTCAGCAAGTAGCTAACTTGCTGAGGCAGTTTACAGCAATTTCTTAGAGAGTCTCAGCAAATATCCAACTTGTTGAGGCATTTTATAGTAATTGCTAGGAGAGTCTCAGCAAATAGCTAACTTGCTGAGGCATTTTACAACAATTGCTAAAACATATTCAGCAAGTAGCTAACTTGTTGAGGCAGTTTATAGTAATTTCTTGGAGAGTCTCAGCAAATAGCCAACTTGCTGAGGCATTTTATAGTAATTGCTAGGAGAGTCTCAGCAAATAGTTAACTTGCTGAGGGATTTTACAGCAATTTCTAGGAGAGTCTCAGCAAATAACCAACTTGTTGAGGCATTTTATAGTAATTGCTAGGAGAGTCTCAGCAAATAGCTAACTTGCTGAGGCATTTTACAGCAATTGCTAAAACAATTCAGCAAATAGCTAACTTGCTGAGGCATTTTACAGCAACTGCTAAAAAATATTCAGAATTGTTGTGAAATTCTCAGTATAATCCAACAGTTGCTATAGTAGAATTTAACAATTGAAAAATAATAAACACAAATTATAATATTAAACATATTCTAATATTCAACACAACAACTAATATTTAAATAAATCCAATAGATTCAAACATTCAATAAACTAATCAAAAAATATAATTAAAATAAATTGTTTTTGATTCAACTAAGGCACGAATCAAACATTCTCCACCACAGAGAAATCTCTTCTAATGGCAGTCACTCCGGCCAAATCTTTCACTAGCTTTTCAATCTTTGGATCTTGCTTTTCTACTTCCAAGGGTACAAATCCAATCAAAAAATCCATCTGCTTCTCACTTTCAGTAGGAAGTATCCACGGGTACACAAACTACATGGAAAATAAAATTATATCAACAAATGTAATAAAATATGAAAAAATTTGCATAAAATTACATCAACAAATTACAGTAACTGCTGAAACATATGCAGCAACTGCTGCAAATTGACTTCTAAAACATGTATGACAGCTGCAGTTGTTTGCAGCAGTTAAGCAACAATTGCGGCAAACAACTAGAGTTGTCATATATGTTTTAGAAGTCAGTTTCAAGAGTTGTTAAGCAGTTACCATATATATTTTAGCAAATGCTAAACAACTGCAACAACTTCTGCAAACAACAACAATAATAGAATGAGACTTACCAAGTCTTCTGAAGGTTCAAATAACTCATGAGTCTCAACTTTATTGTTATTGATTGACGCTAGCCATCTAAGGATCCTTGGAGATGACACTTTTTCATCAAACTCCTTAAATTGCTTCCGAATATAAGAAATGGCTTCAAATGCCCAAGCTTATATAAAATCATATCATAAATGATCAAGAAGATAATAAATGAAATATAAATTTATTATTAATTAAAAAATAATTTATAAAGAAAGAAAGTTTACCATGAAAGCCCACGGAAAGCCATAAAGGTTGCTGGTCTTAACAGTTGGACTCGCAGCATTCTTTAGATACTTCAATATTAGAGAATAACTTTCTCAACCCCATGGATGGGCACAAAATGCTTCTCGATCAGCTGAGAGTTCAAACCAATTACCAGGAGCATTTGTCCTTGAATCTTTACTACAAAGAATACTGTGCACAAAAAAAATTAAGCACAATGACTTTTTCACACTTTTCTAATTTCCTTAGACTTCAAAAGTTCAAGCAGTTGTTTTTCCTTGCAATGCTTCTTTCCCATTGCATTAAGAATTTGTTGATATCTCTTATCTGCCTTAGCTAATTTGGCAACATGATGATGAGGTAAATTGCAGTTCAAACCAGTGATAATGGCAAACTCTTTCATGCCAAAACAAACAGGCATGTCGCAATAATTTATCCACAACTCATTTGTTCTCTTGCTTTTAATTCGGCATCGAAGAAATTGATGTACTAACTTCATTTGAAACCGAGCATTCACACTTTTATCTAGGTCTAGATATTTTACAAAAATCGTAGACCTAAAGAATTTTTCCAAATTTTGTTCCTTTAACATTCTTCTAAACTCATTAAATGGCTTACCCATTTCAGATCTTACCATAACATCACCCATCATATCTGGATAGGTATCCATAGATGTCTCATAGCAGTAAGATGAATACCTGATAGGCTTGACAAATTTGGCTGAAGGACTGACAATAGAAGGACAAGCAACTGAAGGACTGACGGCTGAAGGACTGGCAACAGAAGGACTAGCAACTGAAGAACTGACGGCTGAAGGACTGGGCGGTGGAGATTCTGCTACAGGTGTGTCATGATGACATTTTTATCTAAGCTCATCCTATTCATCCTCATCTTGTGCAGCCTCACTATCATCTTTAATATCTTTTGAATTGTCAGCAGAAGCAGAATCATCTACATCTTTGGAAGAATCGTCCTTTTTTTTTAGATTCTTCTTCTTCTTCTATAGACTGCTCCAAACCCTCATCCAGTTGCGTAGGACTTGATGGTGCCTCACTCTCAACAATAGTATTTTCAGCAAGATTTGCCAACTGTGTTTCATCCATGTCCTTGTTTTGTTGTTCTTCATTCTCTCTTTATATACTAATCTGCTTTCTTTTTGAACTTCTAGTAGGAACATCATCTCTAGAATTTTTTCTTTTACTTCGAGCCATTAAATCTACACACCTGAGACAAAACAGAAATAATCTATTAATTTAACCAATCATTCTAAATAAAGAGAAAAGTAAAGCAATTGCTGAAGTTGATGAACCAACAGTTGCAACAAATGTTGAAATTGCTATAAAAACTCTAACAATTGTTCTACATACTTCAGCAGTTGCTGTAACAAATTTAGCAGACTTACAGTAGCAATCTCAGCAACTGCTTCATCTCACAACAAGTTCTGAGATTATTGCAGCAAATGCACATTTTTCAAGCTCAATACTTTGAAATTATTTTATTTACACACATGATACAAAACAAAACTTATCAGTTAATTTTGCTAATCATTCAAATATATAAGGAAAGATAATTACTACAGTTGATCAAACAAGTACACAAAATATTATTTTTTTTTAACAAATGAGTGAGTTGTTACAAAAATTTCAGCAATTGCTGAGATCCTTGTAGCAAATTGTAAACCTATTGCAGTAATTATTTAGATATTTTCAAGTTGATGAAACAACTGCTGAAGTTGCTAGCAGTTGTTGTAGTTACTTCAGTAGTTGCTTCAGACACTTTAGCAATTTAACAGACTTGCTACAGCAACCTCAACAACCGTGTGATTTATTCACCACAAATACACCAACAACACAGTCAAGAAAATATTTTTCTCACCACAAATACAACAACAATCAAATCAACAAAGATATATTTTTCTCACCAAAAGTACAACAACAACCAAGAATAGATATTTTCACCACAAGTACAACAACAATCAAGAACATATTTTTCCATCACAAATACAATAACAATCAAGAATATATTTTTCTCACCCAACAAGAATAATAAAATATGTGAAATTCATGTTGTTATTAGGGCATGCAACAATAAAATCATCATTTTTACTCAAAAAAATTTAACCCCTAATTGTGAGGAAAGAGAAAAGAGTTTTACCTTTAGAAAAATCAAAAACCTAACTATGAGAGGAGACAAGATGATAGAAGCGGCAATGGCGATGGCAACAATTAACAGAATGGAGAATAATAAGAAGGTGGAGGAGGAGGAGGAGGAGGAGGAGGAGGAGGGGGAGGAGGGGGAGAGGGGGAGGAGGAGGGGGAGGGGGCGGAGGGGGAGGGGGAGGGGACGAGGGCGGAGGAGGAGGAGGAGGAGGAGGAGGAGGAGGGGGCGGGGGAGGAGGGGGAGGATCGTGCTTTTTAGTTTTGATTTTGAGAGAAACCGTTGAGAGAGGTTGAGTGGTTTGTAGAGAGAGAAGTTGAAGGGATTTTGATTTTTTATAAAAATAAAAACAACTGATTTGGGGGTTATATGAATTGGGGGTTATTTTATAGTTTTTAAAATATTAACATGTTTAATATATTACACTTCACACCCAAATTAACTTAATCACAAATTAAGTACAACTTTGACCTTGGCTGGTCAAAGTTGTCACCTTTTTTAATTTTAACACTTGAAGGACAACTCTTCCTCATTTTTCAGAAGCTTCTGAGTGAATCAATCTACAGTGATAAGTGGTATCACCTATGAAAATAAGTATTTAACCAAAAGGGAAACACACACATATAATCAAAAAAATCCTATAAATTTTTGGGCAAAGAGATTAATTTCAGACCTAGGGTTTGTCCTTACAACAATTCTGGAAGTTTCTTGTAATTATTACTTCACTGAAATTTTTCTTTTAAGGCATTTCCTCAATATTTATGAAGATAAAAGATATCAAGATTACTATAATTTGAAAACTTTTAAAAGTTAGTATAATACAAGCAAAAAATCTACAATGTACTGAGTTGTATCACCTTTGCCAAATCTCAGCAAATTAAGTCCATCTGTTCGTTTTCCTTGAATTATGAAAAAATTGACAAACTTTGAAATTCAGAGGACTTTTACTTGCTATTTGTGCAAGTAAAAGTGCAGTTTTTTTGTGCATCTGTTTGTGAAGTTTTGTGCAAGTAAAAGTGCATATTTTTGTCCAGTTTTGTGCAGCTGTTTATGCAAGTAAAGATGCTATTTTTGGCGTAATTTTTTATCAAGTACAAGTGCATATTTTTCAGTTTTGTGCAAATTTTTGTGAAGTTTTTATAAGTAAAAATGCAGTTTTTTATGCAAGTTTTTAGAGTTATTTGTGCAAACAAAAGTGCAATTTATCTTGTAGTTTGTACATATTTGTGAAAAGCTTGAGTCTTTGGTGGTTGATTATTTGGGCATTTTCAGGATAAAATGGAGGTTGTCATGATTACTTCTATTTCTAGCTCATCAGAATAATCACAAGAAATCTAGGAACTCGATATAAATTGTCTATTGTCACGACTTAAATCTCCACGAGTGACACCTACACTAGACCCCTGGTAGGAGAACCAATCACCCAACCAATACTTTACCCAAAAATGAAGCATCTAAAACCAATTCAATAGATAAAACCAAGATTCACATCTAAAATTTAAAGGATAGAAAACCTGCAAAACTAATCCCCTAGAATCTAAAAGTCGTGTACCAAAACTCTAAACATGTCTAAGGACAGGGATGCAGCACCAAAACAAATAAAGTCTAAGTTCGAACAAGGGACTAGAACTAATAGAAGAATATATGGTAGCCCGAAAGATGCAGCTCACTCTTGAATTCAGAGGTCATCTGGATCACAATTGACGTCTCGAAACAGCCATCGAAATATGCCATGTACTCAACAAAAAAAAAACAAGTGCAGTATCAGTACATAAGAACAACAGTGTACTGGTAGGATCATCGGCCTGTTCCAAGATACGAAATATGAACAATTAACTATAACCTAGTAAAACAAGACAACATGTATAAATAAAGTCAAGTACATATAAGCAAGACTCTCAGTCATCAACCTGACTTAACCACCATATAAGACATGTCTAAAAACCAGTAAATAATAACAACTCGGATCACTCAAGGATCCCTAGAACATCATCTATGGCATTCAACATGCAATTGTGGTTTACTCAAGAAACTACCTTAGCACTTAAACATATCAACCTGGCCACTCATGGACCAACATAAAGTATTAACATCACAACAGATAAACCTGATTCACTCATGGAACCAACACACATAACACCAATCAAACTCGTACAGACGTGGTACTCGAGCCAACCATAAGTGAAATTGTACCAGGTGTGGTACCTGATCCAATTGATGAATAACTTGTACCAGGCGTAGTACTCGAGTCAACCAATAATCTATACCAGGCGTGGTACCCGAGCTAATCGAAGAAATCACAAATGTCATAACAATCACAACCATAATGAATGACATACCACACTTGTACAACCAACAAGCATTTAAAATAAGTTCATTGCATGAGATTGATACTTAAGCTATCACCAACACTTTTCCCTTTTTCCCTGAACAAACATGGTGCAAGTAATACTAAAGAGACAGTTATAATTCACACATTACGAATTTGGATTACAACAACCATCACCTACCTCAATCCAAGCCTGAATGCTCTACTGGACCTGAGCTTTCCCGTTTCTTGCAACTTTAGCTTGATTGCAGTATAAGAACAAAATGTAAACACATAATCAACCAAAATGGCCTAAATATCGCGGATTACATCTTAATCCCAAACTCTAGGCCAATTTTATGATCATTCCTCTTGTTTCAGGGGTTTCCCACCATAATTTCACCTAATTACTACCAATTACATGGTTACACTAGTGAATTAAGATAAAAAAAATCCTTAATAAGCAACTTAAACCAATAATACAATGTTTTATGCCCTAACATTTCCTTTTACACCAGAAAATTCGATCTAGGTTAAGTTAAACCCTCCCAAAGCCTGTAACTAATGATTCTAAGCTATAGAACTGGAAGTACTAGTTTACGGAGATAAAATATTTACCTTTACAAAGAATTTTGGTGGAAAAATAATGGAGTTCGCCCAAAATTGCCTCTGCCTTCCCCAAAATGCTTTTGTGAAATAATGAGCTTTTTTGGGGCAATTTTTGCATTTACAATGATTAATCTCACTATAACGGCCCAATTTTGCTATAGCGACACTCATAGCGGCAACCTCCTATTATAGCAGAGTTGACCGACTCTGACTCCCGCTATAGCGGAATTTTTTTTGCTATAGCAGTATCGCGATAGCATCCTGTCGCCCGCCATAGTGGGTGTCACAAGATAGAAACTAAGAAATCCTCCCAGTTTTGTCCATTTCAAAACATACACTCAAAATATGACGTCCCAGACCAACCCTTTTACGTCAAGTTTGATATCGGGAGTTCTACTCACTCAAATTAAGTTCCAAAAAGTCTTATGGACTCCTTAATGACTTTGCTAATAAAATAACAAGCTCAAACTTAATTATTTCACCCAATCCTTTTCTGAATTGCCCTAGACCTCACCTCACGCAGATTTCATCTGATATTAGCCTAGCCCAAAATTTTCAACTCTCCAACCCAGAAGATTTCTAACCCAATTTCTTGCATGATTTGCTCACCCATAATGACAAGAAGGGTCATTACAACAGATACCAATTTACCCATCATTCATCCCTGAATGATTAAACAAGAAAATGAGCTAAATCAAGAAGAGAGAGTAGTACCTGACTCCTCAAACAAGTGAGTGTATTTGTCCCGCATGTCCCTCTTGGTTTCTCAAGTGGATTCTTCAACCGGATGATGCGTCTATTGAACCTTCACCGATCTGATATCTTTTATCCTCAACTTCTGAACATCCTGATCAAGAATAGTAACCGACTCCTCCTCATACTAAAGGTCCTTATCTAGAAAGACTGAATCCTATTTGATGATGTAATCCCCATCCCCATGATATCTTTTCATCATGGATACATAGAAAACTGGATGGACCCTGGACAAACTGGGCGGCAATGCCAACCTATAGGCTACCAACCCTGTCCCTTCGAGAACCTCGAACGGACCAATGTACCAAGGGATAAGCTTACCCATATTGCCAAATGTCATGACTCCTTTCATAGGTGACACCATCAATAGAACTTGTTCACAAACCTAAAATGACATGTCTCTTACCTTGCGGTCTATATATTCCTTTTATCTACTCTGGGCTGCCAACAACTTGGTTTGGATACCCCTCACTTTTTCCTGCACTTCTTTTACTAAATCAATTCCTAGAGGCTTCACATCACTCGCCTCGAACCATCCTATGGGCAATCTACATCCCCTCCTATAAATTTCCTCGAACGGTGCCATGTCAATACTGGAGTGATAGTTGTTGTTGTATGAGAATTCACACAATGGCAAGAACTAGTTCCAATAACCCCCGAAGTCAATCACACATGCTCTCAGCATGTCCTCAAGCACCTGAATTATCCTCTCCAATGAACCATCAGTCTGAGGGTGAAAAGTTGTGTTAAAATTTAGTTGGGCGCCCAAATCTTAGGGTAACCTACCCCAGAACTTAGAAGTAAACTGCGTACCTCTGTTGGAAATGATGGAAAGTGGAACCCATGGAGCCTCACTATCTCCTTGAAGTAAATCTTGGCCAACTACTGAGAGTTATAGTCCATCCTAACCGGAATAAAATGGCTCAACTTAGTTAGCCTATCCATGATGACCCAAATTGAGTCATACTTTCCCAAGGTATTAGGAAGACCCACAACAAAGTCCATGGCTATTCTTTCCCACTTGCACTCAGGAATGGGCATCCTTTGGAGCAATCCTGTAGGCTTTTGGTGTTCATACTTCACCTGCTGGCAATTGTGACACTTGGACACATATTCAGCTATATCCCTCTTCATCCTCGGCCATCAATAAAGCTGCCTCAAGTCTCGGTACATTTTGGTCACACCAAGATGAATAGAGTATCGTGAACCATAAGCTTCAACTAACACATTCTGAACCAAGTCATCAACCCATGGGACACATATCCGCCCTCTAAAACACAACACCCCACATGTGTCAAGTGTGGCATCTGAAGTCTCGCCAAACACCACCTTGTTCTAGAGCTTATTCAATTGCACATCCTTAAACTATTTGGCCTTGATTTCCTCCAGAAATATGGACTTAATCTCAATACTGGCTAGCACTCCACCTTTTTCTGAAATCCCTAACTACATGAACTTAGATGCCGGAGTTTGAATTGATCTAGCCAAGGGTCGCTTTGACACCCCAAAATAAGTCAAACTGTCCATGCTAATCGCTTTCCAGTTCAACGCGTCTGCCACCATATTGGCCTTACCTGGATGATACTGGATGGTCACGTCATAATCTTTCAACAACTCCATCCACCTTCTCTGTCTTAGATTCAGATCCCTTTGTGTAAACACATATTGTAGGCTGCGATGGCCTGTGAACAGCTCATACTTGACACTATAGAGTAGTGTCTCCAGATCTTAAGTGCAAATACCACCGCTGCCAACTCCAAATCATGGGTCGGGTAGTTTTTCTCATGAGGCTTCAATTGCCTCAAAGCATAAGCTATGACATTCTTGTCCTGCATCAACACAGCACCCAAACCTAAATGTGAAGCATCACAAAATACAACAAAGTCCTTACCTTCAACCGGCAGTGATAGAATAAGAGTTGTAGTCAAATGTGTCTTGAGCTTTTGGAAGCTCTTCTCGCACTTGTCAGACCAAATAAATGGTACCTCCTTCTAGGTCAACCTTGTCAAGTGAATAGTAATAGAAGCAAAAGTCTTGATAAACCTGCGATAATAGCTAGCAAGACCCACAAAACTCATAACTTCAGTCACAGAGCTAGACCAAACCCAACTTTAACTGCGTCAATCTTCTGGGGATCTATCATCACCCCTTTTTCGGAGACCACATGCCCTAAGAAGGCAACCCAATATAACCAAAATTCACATTTTGAAAATTTTGCATACAACTTCTTTTCCTTCAAAATTCCCAAAGATAATACGAAGATGGTCTGCGTGCTCCTCCTTACTCCTGGAGTAAATCAAAATGTCATCAATGAATACAATAACAAAGGAATTCAAGAATGACTCGCAAAATACCATTCATCAAGATCATAAAAGTTTTCGGCGCATTGGTCAACCTAAACGACATTATGAGGAACTCATAATGCCCATATCGAGTCCTAAAAGTCATCTTAGGTATATCCTTAGGCCTAATCTTCAGCTGATGGTACCCTGACCTCAAGTCAATTTTGGAAAACACTTAAGCACCCTACAACTGGTCAAAAAGGTCATCTATGTGGGGCAAGTGATGCTTATTCCAGATGGTAACCTTGTTCTATTGCTGGTAATCTATACACATCCTCATGCTACAATCCTTATTTTTAACAAACAAGACCGGAGCACCCCATGGCAAAGTACTGCGATGTATAAAGCCCTTATCAAGAAGTTCCTATAACTGAGTTTTGGGTTCCCTCAACTCCACCTGAGCCATTTGATAAGAAGGAATAGAAATTAGATGAGTGTTCGGCTCCAAATCTATACAAAAGTCAATATCTCGGTCCTCCAGAGGCATACCAGGAAAATCCGTAGGAAATACCTCCTGAAATTCATAAACCACAGGGACTGACTCAATAGAAGGGGACTCTACACTAACATCTCAAAGATGAGCTATGAAGGCTTAACACCCCTTCCCCACTAGCTTTCTAGCCCAAACAAAGCATATGATTTGCATCGGCTTATGCTCATACACACCCTCCCACTCTAGCCTATCCATGCTCAGTATCTCTAGAGTGATTGTCTTAGAATTACAGTTCAACACAGTGTGATAAGGAGACAACCAAGTCATACCTAAAATAATATCAAAATCCAGCATATAAAATATGACCACATCTACCCAAGTCTGAAAACCCATAAACACCACAGAGCATAAATGATATACATGGGTCACTACTACAGACTCCCCAACCAAAATATAAACATGAATAGAGGAATTAAGAACATCACAAATCAAGTCCAAATCTAAGGCAAATCTAACAGATACATAAGAATATGTGGAACCTAGATCAAATAAAATAGAAGTCATCTGGTCATAGATGAGAATAGAACATGTTATCACAGCATCAGACACCTCAGCCTCAGACTTGCCTGGGAAGGCGTAACAATGAGCTCTATCATCAATCCGTGCAACCTTTCTAGAGGGTTGTGCTCCACCTTTCCCTGTGCTACCATTACCTCTGTTACCACCATGACTTTCCTGATTATTACCTCACCCACACTGTGGATGACCCCTGACATTGACACCTCCACCTGCTGGAACCACAGCCTTGGTCTGCTGCTGCACCTGATTACCTACCTGTCTCAGAGGATATTCTTTCTTTAAATGATCTAGATCACCACAATGGAAACATCCTCACTCAAGAGAGGGCCTGCTGGTAGAAGAATAGGAAGCCCTCTGGCCCCTAATAGTTAGAGACTGCTGAATGGCCCCTGACTGATCACCGGTAGAAGCTGGCAAGACTGACTCAATAGGACGAGCTGAATGAACCTATTGGCTGGGACCTCTGGATAAGAACCACTGAAATTACTCGCACTCTGAGACTTCTTAGCTAATACCTTATCCTACCCAACCTGCTTAACCCCCTCCAATTTCTTCACATATTCAGTTACCTCATTAAAGCTCCTCCCTGCCAAAGTCATGTAAATGAACAGAAATTGAAAATTAGTATTCAATACCTTAACATACAAGCAAAACCTCTCCTCCTCAGTACACAACAATTGGGTAACATAGTGAGACAAAGCATAAAACTTGGCTTCATAAGCTGCAACAGACATATTTCCCTTCTCAAGGGCCAGCAACTCATCCTTCTTGTGATCTCTGAGAGTACAGGGCACATATTTCTCCAAAAACAAGGCATGAAACTGAGACCATGTAACACCCCATAAATGGAACCAGCTTTCTAAGTTGAAAGCTCTAAAAAATTTCATGTTCCCAGGAGTTACGGGTCCAAACCACAGACCGTGGTTCAGTCTATGGTTTGTACTGTCAACTCATGGAATCATATCAAAGGGTTGACAAGTTTCCTAGGTTCCACGACTTAGTTCTATGGCCCATCGTTCAAATGATGGATCATTCTCTTAATTGGTAGAAATTGATCAGAGGACTGCCTGGAACTACGGCTCAGGTCTACGAGCCATCATTCAAATGACGAGTCATCCTATCGACCCATGATTTGCCTTCTATAGCCTGGTTGATTGTCAAGGAACCACGAGTGGAAATCACAAACTGTGGTTTAGTCTACGGTCTATGATTCATTCGTGGTCCCTGAAAGTCAACTTTTTCCAGCTTTTTCCAAGTTAAATCCAGGGGTATTTTTATAATTTTCCATTCTTTTAACTCTTATACTAAGTCATTTTAAGCCTATTTAGGAGGTTTTTTATTCCTACTTGGCCTAAGTTCTCTCCCATTATTTCAATCAACTTCCAAAAGAAGAAAAGGAGTTCCATCTTCTCAAGCTTCAAGTTAGGGTTTCAAGCTCCAAGTTCTAGCCTCCTCTTCTTTTCAATTTCAAGTGGGTTAGCTTCAATCAAGGTATAAGGGTAATCAACAATGGGTTCCTTTCACCCTTGTGCCCAAAACCCCTCAATCAAATTTTGATTTCATGAATCTTCAAATTAGGGTTCTTACCCAATTCTTATGGATTTTGCTAAATATGATCTTCTCATGATTTGATTACAAAATTACTACTTAATTGCATAATTTTGCATGGGTTTTACATGTGAACTCTTATCTCATGATTTAAAGTCTAATCATGGCAATTTCTATATGTATGAAATTGATTTAAGCAAATTAGATTTGATGGTTTGTTTTTCATGGATTTCCAAGCATGTGCATGCCTAGTTCCTATGTTCTATGAAAATATATGTATTATGAAATTGAACTAGAGCCATGAAAATTTTATAAGTCATGAAGTATGCAAGTTTTTCCATGTTATGAAGTATTATGCAAGACAAGACACCCGATGTTCCATCAATTCCCATGATTCATTTTCTAAACTAAAACTCATGAGTAGTATGACGATCCGGGGTATGAATAAGTTATGAACAAATTTGGCATCAGATATGTCACTCACACATATATGAGCTCATGTTATATATATATTATATATATATATATATATATATAATAATATTATAAATAATATAATATATATATATATATATATATATATGTGTGTGTGTGTGTGTGTATGTGTGTGTGTGTGTATTTTGGGAGTAGTATTTAGAACTGAGTTGGACCGGGTGAGAGTACCCTTAGTCCTAGAACTACATGCCACCGTACGTTGTCCTCTGTGGCTTATTATGACAGGATCCTGGTATGACATGGTTCTAACTTTGGTCGGTTAGTACAACCTTTTTCAGTGGGGGTGCATGACACTGGACTCCATATAGATCAGCATGGTTTAATGTCGATTAAGAGAAACTCCCATATGTTTATTTTCAAGCTATGAAGTTATATGATTTTATACTATGAAACTAAATCTTTATTTCATGTTTCATGTCTTATACCTTGATATTTATTCATATACCTTCTTTACGTATCAAGTTCATTCTTAAGCATGTTCTAAACTTTTTTATCATGATTCATGCATCGCTCACATACTCAGTACATCCTATAGTACTGACGCATATCTTGCGTTGCAGCCTTTGATGATGCAGATTCAAGTGTTCCTTCTCAGACTCGTGGCTAGAGCTTCCAGGCCACTTCCTGTCAGCTGTTGGTGAGTCCGCTTAGATCGAGGACTAGTTATGTTCTTAGTTGTGTTGGTTACTTATTTCCATACTTCGAGTTAACTAGGGTCTTGTCCTAGCAACTCTTTTATGTCATGAATAGAGGCTTTTCAGACATAGACAGCTTTTGAGTTTCTTTCTAGATTTTGTATTCCTATTTGACTTGATTATCCAGTTATGTGATTCCGAATTTATCTATTATGCTTCCTCTTACCTTTTGTTATGCTTGAGAATGTTATGACCAAGGGTTAGCTTGGGGAACTTATGGTCCCAAGTCCCATGGACGTGACAGACCAAGTCATCGGAGGCAAAGCTGACGAACGGCATTCCACATGGGCCCTCCACCACTGCTTGGCATCACCTTGCAGTTGGAAGGTCACAAACTCAACCCCATGTTAGTGTACAATCCCCAACTTGTGCAATCTCTCATAACAGTCCAAAATGAACTCATAAGCATCCTCATCCTCTATACCATGGGATGATGGAGGTTTCACCTTCAGGAACTTAGTCAATAACTCATGCTCAGTCCCGGTCATGACAAGGCCTAATACCAGACGAAAGAATCTATCTGTACCCAAAGCTTCATCCATCCAGGAAGCTATGGAAATAGGGGGATGGGAACCCAGAACCTAAACTATTGGCATCATGGGGGTAGCTCCAGTACCTGCCAGTGTACTCAGTAATTCCAACACATGTTGAATGACCTCAGAAGACATAGGAGGAAGGCTGGTACTTTCAATTGGTGTGGCCATTTCGGGTTCTGTGACCAACATGATCCTGGTGTAGGGGAAGGGTCACTAGCCTCTGCTTAGCCACCACCTGAGCTCCACTCCTGGCGAGTATGGCTCTCTCTCTGTCCCTGCCCCTATCTCGCCCTCGAACCACCAGTCCCACATCTGGAGTTGCTACCCTCGCTTCATTCTATCTAGTATTCACCATCTGCGGACAAAAGAATAAAGAAGGTCGGCTACTAATTTGGATTGCTAGATACCAATTTGAAACAAGTTATAGCACAAAAGAAGAAAGAAGGGATAGTTTCTTAAAGTCATGTAGCCTCTTGAAGAAAAATACAGACGTCTCGATACTATTCCATAAGAATCTACTAAACTCATTTTGGTATGACAAGATCAACAAACCTAGGGCTCTGATATCATCTTTGTCACAACTTAAACCACTGCGAGTGGCACCCACACTAGACCCCCAATGGGAGAACCAATCAACCAACCAATACTTAACCCAAAAATGAAGCAGCTAAAACTAATTCAATAGATAAAACCAAGATTCACATCTAAAATTTAAAGGATAGAAAACCTGCGAAAATAATTCCCTAGAATCTAAAAGTCGTGTATTAAAACTCTAAATATGCCTAAGGACGGGGATGCAACCCCAAAACAAATAAAGTCTAAGTTCGAACAAGAGACTAGAACTAATAGAGGAATTTGTGGAAGCCCAAAAGATATAGCTCTCCCTTGAATTCAGAAGTCGTCTGGATCATAATTGAGGTCTTAAAACAGCCGCAGGAATATGCCCTGTACTTAACAAAGGAAGAGAAAGTGTAGTATCAGTACACATGAACAACAGTGTACTAGTAGGATCATCGACCAGTTCCAAGATACAAAATATGAACAATTAATCATAACTTAGTAAAATAGGACAACATGTATAAATAAATCAAGTACATATAAGCAAGACTCACAGTCATCAACCGTACTTAACCACCATATAAGACATGTCCAAAAACCAGTAAATAATAACAACCCAGACCACCCAAGGATCCCTAGGACATCATATATGGTGTTCAACATGCAATCTCGATTTACTCAAGAAACCACCTTAACACTTAAACATATCAACCCGACCACACATGGACCAATATGAAGTAATAACATCACAACAGATTAACTCAGTTCACTCATGGAACCAACACACATAACAATAATCAAACCCGTACCAAGGGTGGTACCCGAGCTAACCATAAGTAAAACTGTACCAGGCATGGTACCTAAGCCAACTAATAAATAACCTATTTCAGGAATGGTACCCAAGCCAACCTATAATCTATATCAGACATGGTACCCGAGCCAACCAAAGAAATCACAGATATCACAATAATCACAACCACAATGAATAACATATCACACTTGTACAACCAACAAGCATTTAAAACAAGTTCATTGAATGAGATTGACACTTAAGAAATCACTAAAACTTTCCCCTTTTTCCCTGAACACACATGGTGCAAGTAATACTAAGGAGACAGTTATAATGCATACATTATAAATTTGGATTACAACAACCATCACCGACCTTAATTGAAGCTTGAATGCTCTATTGGACCCGAGCTTTCCCGTTTCTTTCAACTTTAGCTTGATTGTGGTCTAAGAACAAAATATAAATACATAATCAACCAAAATGGCCTAAATATCGCAGATTACATCTTAATCCCAAACCCTAGGCCAATTTCATGATCATTCCTCCTACTCCAAGGTATTTCCTTCATAATTTCACCTAATTACTACTAATTCCATGGTTACGCTAGTGAATTACGGTAAAAGAATCCTAAATAAGCAACTTAAACTAATAATCCAAGGTTTTATTCCCTAACATTCTCCGTTACACCAGAAAATTCGATCTAGGTTAAGTTAAACCCTCCCCAAAGCCGGTAACTAATGTTCTAAGCCATAAAACTTGAAGTACTATTTTACGGAGATAAAATACTTACCTTTATGAAGAATGGTTCAAAAATGATGGAGTTCGCCCAAAATCACCTTTGCTTTCCCCAAAATGCTTTTGTGAAATAATGAGCTTTTTTGGAAAAGTTTCTACATTTACAGTAATTAATCCTGCTATAGTGGTCTAATCCCTCTATAGTGGCATCGCCATAGCTGCAGCCTCCCGCTATAGTAGAGTTGACCGACTCTGACTCTCACTATAGAGAGAATTTCTCTACTATAGCGGCATCACGGTAGAGGCTTGTCACCCGCTATAGTGGGTGTCATCGGATAAAAACTCAGAAATCCTCCCAAATTTTCCTATTTCATAACACACTCTCAAAACATGACATTACTTACTAACTTCTTTATATCAAATTCAATAACGGGAGTTCTACTCACCCGAATTCAGTTCTGAAAAGTTCTATAGATTCTTTAATGCCTTAGCTAACAGAAAAACAAGCTCAAACTTAATCATTTCACCTAATCCTTCCCCGAATTTCCCTAGACCTCACCTTACTCAGATTTTAGCCGAGACTAACCTAGCTTGAAATTTTTAACTCCCCAACTTGGAAGATTTCTAACCCAATTTCTTGGACGATTAGCTCACCCAAAATGATAGGAAGGGTCGTTACACCTATACTTTGATGTTGTGGGTAGAGAGAAAAATAATGTGTGTATGAGTTGGGCTCTCAAGATTTGACTTTGTATAAAGATCAAAATTCTGCTACTTCACACCATTTACCTGCGGCGTTTGATCATGTTGCTGAAAAGCGCATCAAACTACTTGAGAAAGAGGTGTTGCGTATGAGAGAAAATTAAGAGATGATTCTTTAGGAGTGTGTAGAGACAAAGGTGCAACAATACGTAGAGAAGGAGGTCTCACGTTTGAGGCAACAAAGTGATGATCAGTTTAAATCTATGGAGGAGCGATGGTATCGCATGATGAGTTTAACATTTTTAGACTTTAGTTACTTCGATTCTCGAAGTGTTGTTTTTAACGTTGTCAGACTTTTCTTAGTTGGATATTTTGTAAGTTTTAAACATTTTGTAGACTTTAGCTTATTGAAGTTGTGTTTTTGCATGTATTAACTTCTTGATTTTGAATTATAAATTTAAAGAAAAGGTGCAAATATACCCCTCAACTTTATAATTTAGAGCGGATATATCCCTCATTAAAAAAGGAAAAAAGGTTTAAATATGTCACCAAACTTTGAGAAAATTTTCATCTATGTCATCTGCTAAAAGTTGAGCTTATTTATGCCACTACCACTATAAAAAGGGCTCATTCATACCATTATTTTTTAACAGTATGATTTTATTGATTTTGCAAAACTATTTATCCCACGAGGCCTATTATTAGAGGTTCACGTCACCAAAATTAAATCAGTCAATATTAATTTAGTTGAAATAAAATCCTAACCCATTTACACCAACCTGACTGTCATGACCCAAAAATCTCAAGAGTTGTGATGGCACCTACCTCAACCCGACTATGATAGGTAAGCCTAACTCAACAAACACAAGAAACTTAAAATTAAAGAAAGTAGTAGAAAAACACAACGATTAGCCAATAATAACTCAAATCAAAGATAAACAGAAGAAAATTGAACAGTAGACTACAACAACATCCTAAAACTCAACTGTCACGAATGCAAGACCAACTTTAAGTATAGAATATCCTAACCAAATACTACAATATTGTCTGAGAAAGTAAAGAAAATAGAGATAAGTAATAGAGAAAGCTGGGATAGTCTCCGAACACAGGAGCTCATCACAGCTTTGAAATATCAAAAACACGAACTCTAGTCGCAGTGTTCACTTGTACCTGAATCTGCATCAGAAGGACGTAGAAAAGTAGGGGTGAGTATGGTCCACTTGTACTCAGTAGGTATCATAGGCCGGCTGAGCTTAAGCAGTTACTATATCGAATAATGAATACTAAAATAACCTTGCACGCAGAAAATTCCAGAAGTTCAGTATCATTAATAACACGGTATATCTCAATCAAAATAATAATCCAAATGATAATTCAATGCAATAATATGGGATGAAATGCAATGTCCATGCCTACTGGTATATACCTTCCGAGCATATATCACTCTAGGATAGGACCCATGGGGGACTCACGAGGTCCATATACCCCGTCCAGAATCTTATCTCAGACAAAATCAACATTTTTTGGAATCTTACCTCGGAGTAAATCAATAAAAGTAACATAAGTCTCCATCCGAAATCTTTCCTCAGACCAAATCAATAAAAGTAACATGAGTCTTCATCCGAAATCTTACCTCGGACTAAATCAATAAAAAATAATTCATTTTTTTCAAAAATTGGTCTTTCCATCAGTACAACTCAATGATCCATGATATGAATGAATGAATGAATATGCATACACACAAAGCAATAACAAGTCAAATACATGGATATTATCAAAATCTCAGAATAAGAATAAGTTCATGAACACAGGCTGCGAGCCACAATCTAAACCCAAGAATCTAAGTTGCTTATTATCCAGCACATTAAGCCTCAACTCGGGCATCGTAATGATAAACCATCTCATTTACTATCATGATAAGCAAAAGCCCCTACACGGGCATCACAATAACATAAATTAACTCAATTGCTATTATAATCACTAAGTCAATCCTCCCATAGCATGATTTACATGATAAGTTCATATCCAAGTAAAGTCTAAAGGAAGTTAAGCCATAACCTACCTCAAAGCTGAACAGCAAACTCTACAAGGTCATACCCGAGCCTTTCACTTACAAAGATCCTCCAAATGCAATCACTCTATCACAAACAAGTTCTACGCATAAGCACGAGTCCAATGATACCCATATTGCTAAGGTTTTAAATCGGGTCCAAAAAATCAATCCAAAAGTCAACCCCGAGCTCACACAGGTAAAACTAGAATTTTATTAGAAAATTAATTTATCCAAAGCTTAAGGATTTTAAATACTAAATTTCATCAAAAATGGGATTAAAATCAAGCTTGAAACCATGCATCAATTTATCAAACTTTAACTTTATCGGGAAAATTTCCAAATTTCAAAGTTCAAATGTGATTTAAAACAAGAAAATTTGGTAAATTTATTCCAAAATCAGATTACCCATACTACAAGGATCTTATTTTCCAAAAATCAACAAAAACCTATCACAGATTGATTCAAAAATCAAGAACTTTTCATTTCATAAACTTTGAGGTTTCAAATCTTGACTTGTGAATCAAAATCATGAAAAACAAAAAGGATAATACTGGAAAATGAGTAAAAAAATTATATAAATACACACCCAATGATTATATGAGATAAACTCATCAAACATTGCCTCAATCGGAGCTCCCTAGCTCCAAAAATGTCAAAAATACGAAAAGGTGTGATTAATGACTTAAACTCAACGATTTTTGTCGAAGCGGATGATTTTCGCTTCAGCGGTGCCGCACCTGTGCCCCAAGCTTCGAACCTGAAGACCCATTTCCACACCTGCGGGTCTGCTGGTGCGGCCCCTCTTCCGCACTGGCGGTATACCAGTACCAGCAATGTTATATTTCACTAAAAATGGCATAACTTCTTCATACAGACACAAAATGCGTCGATTCTTTTTGCGTTGGTTTTTAAATTTTGATATGGATCTAATGGTTACATCCAAATAACAATGTATCTCATTTTCTTCAGTTGACTAAAACTTAACAACTATAAACTTTCAAACTCTGAACGAGTATGCAAAACTCATCTGAGACCTCTCGGACACAAATCAATAGTGTGAACTAGTTGTAAGACACATTCCAGACCTCATGGAATCCATAAAACACCCAAATGAGATCATATGTACCAAATGTTTACCAAAGTCAACTCTTAACTTAGAAATCTTCAAATTTCTAAATAACGACTCAAAACTCATTCCAAACCTTCAACTAGACCAAAAGTAATCCTCCGGACTTAGTGGAATCATCGAAACTTAAAAATGGCCTTTCTAACCTCGAATGTTGACATTGGTCAACTCTCTTAAGTTTTCAACTATTAAAACTCAAAAACTCTTTCAAAACTCATTCAAATATCTTTGGACTAGAACCAATAGTCCTATTAATCCAAAAATGACATTTCAGAGCTGATGGCGATGATAGAATTTTGATACGAGCTCAACTTCTATTGATGTTGACTAAATTCAACTATATCCATTTTTCAACCTTTCAAAATAAAAAACTTGCATAATTCTCAACCAACCACTTCGGGAACCATGCCGCCTATTCCCCCAAACCGCAAAACCATAACATAACTATAAAGAGGGTGAAAATGGTCAAAAATCAATATGAGGGTTGTGACACTGACCGACCCTACCCATTTCCCTTTTATTTTCTCCAGGTAAAAAACCCTTAGATTGATCAGTTACCCTCACCCATTTTTTTTACCCCTCCAGACCTGATTCAAATGAAAAAACCCCATGTTTTGAAATGAACCAGGCTCGTAGCCATTGGGCTACTTCACCAGGGTGTTTATGTCCTCCATTTTAAAAATTTATGTACAAAAGTAGTTTTCAGTGGCTAAAGGGTATACCAGTTTTTATAACAGTACTATGAGGTACATGTGCCAACATCCGTCATAAGCCAAGATTGTTGAAATAAGCTGAAAGAGTTGGGTGAAAATTGTAGAAGCGAGACAAAGAGTTGATTATCGAGTTTTACAGCAAAATTGATTTTTAAGATATGGTTGCACAGTAGTAAGTTGTTCTGTTCCAGTGGTGCAGAAGCATTATTGGGGAATTAGATGAAGATTTGAATGCTAACTTGGACTTTGGTACAACTATTAAATGAAAATTTCATCCATGGTTTGTAGCTAAGAACACAAATTGTTTTAGTTTATTAGTCGCCGTAATATGTCTTATAAGTTTGCCTTTTTAATATTGGCTATTTTAAACCCGTGTGGATGAAACATCAGTTTAATAGACGAGCTTTTGTACAACTATCAAATAAGAACTTCAGAGATGTTCTTTAGCTAAGAGCATAAATTGTTTTAGTTCGTTAGTCACCATTATATGTCTTATGAGATTTCTTTTCTGATATTGGCTTGCAGAAGATTTTGAACCCGAGTGGATGAAACATCAGTTTAGCTGATGAACTTTTGTACAACTATCAAATAAAAACTTCAGACATGTTCTATAGCTAAGAACACAAATTGTTTTAGTTCTTTAGGCAACATTATGTATCTTCAGTTTCCCTCTCCTCTATTCACTTGTGAAAGAATTTGAACAGAAATGCTAGAGTATCATGTAGGTATTCCGGTCATGTTTGACATGTATAATTGTATTAAAATTTCTTTCAGTTCTTGACATACGTAGTTCAGGCCGGGGGGGGGGCGGATTTATATTTTTAGGTTTAACCACCCAGTATCCAAAGTTCAATGCCCCAGCTAATTCTGGTTAATGCTAGACAAGCCCACTAAGGATAAAATATTTCTGTTGAGAATGTCTTTATTTACCTCTTGTTAAGGATAAAAAGGGAGTGTCCTTTACACCCAACAGAACAAGAGTACACAGGTAGGGTTAATTTATTCATTTATGAATTAATATCATAATTGAAAGCGTCAATTATTAAAATTGTGGTCCCTACTATGCCTAATTAATTAATGAATTTGGGAAAGAAAAAGAATATTCTAAAAGCAGTAAAACCCACACGTTTTGACTGATTTTACTGGTCTTCTAGAAGGAGTTTTATACACATTTTGGGAATGGGATAAACCTCCCAAAAAAATGTGTAAATCTTATTAGAAGAAAAATGCTCCTTCATGTTCGCCACTATTGTTTCATAGCAGTAAAAACGTGGTTATAAGTGAGATTTTTCAGCCATGAAACTTACTTTTTCTAAAGGTCTAACATACTCTCCCATACAAGTATTCAAAATTTGGAGCATGAATCAGGATATAGTAGAAGACTGCAGATATATATAGCAGTGCTTTCGATGAACTATGCAACGGCTTAAAGGGTTAGTGATTTCATAATCACCCTCTGAATATATTATCTAGTTATCATGTAAGTTTTGTGATAATTGCTTGTTTTCACTGTGCATGCTATAACAATTGGTATCACGAGTCTTCTTACATCTAACTAGATAATATAAAAGAAATTCAAGAATCATATACTTGTTCTTGATTATGTATATGTGTGAATCCTATTGTTCAAACAAGGTCCGCTACTTCAAAGGCATCGCCTCACATTAATGATTTTATTGTTTTCTGGAATCTATGTTTATCATTAATAAATAATATGTATGATGTAAAAACCTAAAAACATCTTTAAGAGGCAGTCTGCCGGCATTCAGCCGATGCCTAGCCAAAATCTATCGATGTTTTGCGCTAAGCTCTGACGATGTCGTGCACTAAACCCTACCGACACACGCTAAAGTCTTGTTGATGTCCTGTCGATGTGCCACATTGGCTAGTTTGGGGTTTTCAAAAAAAATTTATGAACTCCGATTGACCTAAAATGGCCTAATAAATAATACTCATGATTATGTCATGGACTAAGGTTTATTTTGGCCATTCAAAGTCATTTAAATGATTTTTGGGCATTTTTCTATTTTCTGGAAAAATACAAATTTAAAAAAATGTTTTTTTTATAAACCAGTGGTGGTAGGGTTCACTTTCTATGGTCTCCAATGGTAAATTACAGTAAATATAATAAGTTCACATGTTGGCATAGGCCTTCTTCCCCATCGGATAGACACAATATAGACAAATACTGTGTTTTAGTCTCTAGTTTTTTATAACTTGTATTAACTCTCTAACTGAGTTACATGTTGGTTCAATGGAATAGAGAATTATTACTTGTGATATTTACCTAACTTAAAGAACAGTATACTCTCTAACTAAGTTGGTCCTGTTTTATTTATGGGGTAAAATATCTTATATGACTCATATATTTGCTTGAATAGTTAAGTTTCCCTAAAAAATCTTATTGTTCATATGCATGATTGTATGTGTGATGTGTCATTTTGAATTTAATTATTTTTGCATCATGTCTAATGATCTACTTAAATATCTCTCAAATTAATCATGACTTATTTCATTTCTCTCGCCTCAATTTTGAACCAAAAAAAGTTAGAAGGCCCGAATTACATTGATTGGAAAAAGAATTTGGATGTTGTCCTTACTGCTGAAGGTTTTAAATTTGTGTTGGTTGAATAGTGCCTTGAAAACCCTGAAAATGCCACTGATGATAAGATAAAGCCTATGATAAGTGGGTTAAGGTTGATGAGATGGTCTGATGTTACATTCTTGCCTCCATGGCAAATGTCTTGCAACATCAGCATCAGTCTATGGTGTTTGCTTTCGATATGATTGAATATCAAACAGATGTTTGGTGAGAAAAATCATACTGCCAAGCAGACAGCTATAAAAGCCCTCTTAACCACAAAAATAGTTGAAGGATCGTCAATAAGGAAATACGTTCTTAAGATAATGAGTCTTTTGAAAGAACTAGAGGTCCTTAGAGCTCATATTGATAAGGAGTCTCAAGTGGAGATGTCCTGCAGACTCTGACAATTTTCAGCAATTTTGCTTAAATTATAACATAAACAATATGGACTTGTCCCTAGCAAAATTGTTGAATGAACTACAAGCGGCTGAGACTATCATAAGCATGACACGACCTGAGGCTAGGTCCCGGACGTAACGGGCAACCCGAACCAAAAAGACCTGAGTAAACCCCTTAGCATACATCATACACACCAGTATATAAGATTAGCGAAAGCAGGCCCATTGTAAAATAAATTCAACTGAAATAAGATGATCAACAGTTGTCTTACTAATACCAGTCTACAAAGCCTCTAACAACAAGAATAAACTCCTAAGTCAGGACATGACCCTGATGATACCATAAAACGAAATAGAGTTCTCAAACCAACTAATAAGGGAAAACATAGGTCTTCCGGAGGAATGGAGGGCTCACCACTTGCTTATCAAAATCTCGAAGATCCTAGTGCTGCACAGAACCATGAGGAAAGGTCTCTGAACCTGCATCATGAAAAGATGCAGCGTCCGAGGATGGTCAGTACTGCGAGTACTGGCATGCAACCCAGGGAAAGGGATATCATAGTTTATAAAGCAAGTCATAAAAATATAACATAGATCATAAACATAGAATATGGGCAATTTCCAAATCAACAAATAAGACATTTACATGAATATATTACTTCTGGACTAGATGGTATCCCCGACATTTATTTCACTGCGGGCTATGTGGGTCCGATCACAACTCAATCGGCAGAGCCTCCAATTCAAGTTTATCACAAGGATCGGAGCGTCATATTATAATCACCTCATAACTGCATATAACAAAATAAGTCAAGCATATAGTAAAGAGCCCCGTTTGACTCAGAGGGAAGAGTCTCGTTCGACTCATACCCGTGTTGGCAAAACACAGTTTTAGGTGTTGAGCCCCGTTCGACTCATACCTTCTCGGTTAACCATCTAATACTCGTAAGCCCATATTTTAACATTTCAAACATTTACCAAAATCAGTCATCTTGGGACTCTTAACATTCTTAAGGCACATGTGAGTTGGTATCGTCATACCAAGACTTGCAAGTCGTACTTATCATATTATGCCTTCCTCATTTACACATCAATAGTCCCATAGTTAAAGATCTTAAACTCATTTTACATATAAGTCCCCCCAAGATTTTAATCCAATTAATTATCAAACAACCATTTCAAGAACCGAGGGAGTTCAGAAGATCCTTCTTTTTCCGTCAAGAGTCAATTGCTTAGATAATAAAATAATTTTCGTAGTAAATGCTTCTTAAATCTTAAAACATACACCAATTTCAACAATCCGTAATTAAGGTCATACTTTCAACCATAACTTTAAAATAATATTTAGACACGGATGATTTCATAGAAAAACATGTAAAAGTTTCAAGCAAACTCTTTCTTTCGAAACCCTTCAACCATTATTATACAATACTAGCATAGATTTCATAGTAAGTAGGAGAAAACACAATCTTTATGAGTATAGTTGAAAGGAGATCGTTCAACATACCTTTTGATGAAGAAAGCTTACGAAACGCTTGAGTTTTTCCTTAGAACTTGGAACCCTAGGCACCTTTTGCTTGAAGAACTTTGAAGAGAGAAGTAACGCTTTTTCTTGGTTTTAGTTTATGCCTTAGGAGGTTTAGGAATATTTAGAATGAGTGGAGGGATGAATCTTGGATGAGGAAAGGACCAAAACGCCCTAAAAATAGCTTAAAAGAGGTAATTCCCGTAACAATACCCTAGGGGTCCTATTTATAGGCAATTCCAATTAAAATCTAGATTGGTCTAGGAAGGAAAACGCATCAGAAAAATGGTCGCCAAAATGGTCCATTTTGGCCACAAATGGACCATTTTCGGAGGTGTTTTAACTTATGGAATCTTTCAAGCTTCTGCCTCCGAAAATGGTCGGAAGAACATACCGTTGTCTCAGAAAATGGTCCATTTTCTTTCCGTTTTAACTCCCAACCTTCGACGGTCTTCTGGATAAACAGACGTCTTCTCGGTAAACTAATCATAACTTTTTACTTCGGACTCGGATTAATGTACGGTCAGAAGCATTGGAAAGAAGACTCGAAGAAATTTAATTTGGAGGGTAATAGGCCACCTAACTCTTTATATTCAAGGAGTAATGATTATTTGAAGATGACCCAAGTTAGAAAGTTATACGAAAACTTAGTCGGTAGAGAAACTTTTAACTTAACTTGTGCTAGAGGTTCCTTAAGACCTTAATTCACATCCAAAACTCTTACCACACATAGTGCTTGACCATAACACCTAGTTACAAGGAAATATTTCCGGGTTCAGGTCTAATTACACGCTAAAAATGACTGGAATCCTAGCTCAAAAGTTTGGGGGTGTTACAATATCTCTCCCTTGGGATCATACATCCTCGAATGATGGGTAGGGATTTATTAAAGTCATACAAGTAAGGAAGCAAAGTCTATAACTTAACATCAAGAATTCTCTTTTAAACAAAGATAAAAAGACATCAAGAGGCAGTCTATGACAACATCAAGCAAAATCGTGTGAGTAGGAATCGTGAGACATGTGAGACTTGGCCTAGACATGATCTAGGACATAAGTTTTATGGAACATGATCATACTAATGTACGACATGGAATTTTGGAAATCATAAGCATGAATTGAGATTGATACATGGCATGAAATAAGGTTTTGCTAGATGTATGAATAGAAGTATCCCCACCTTAAGAGATATGGCTAATAGCCCATAGATTTAGCAACACCTTTCAACTATATAACCTCATCTGAATACTACACATCACCCCTGGCGACTTGAAGTTTTCACATTGGCACATATAGCTACTAAAGTCTGCATCTAACATCTTGCTCTCACCCCGTTAAAGCCTAACTTGAAGGTGTAACGTGCTACATCTAATGTGATCCTACTAGTCTGAATTTTGAGATTTTACACGCCATACCCCTACAGGAAACTTCTTTCCTAAATCTAATCAACCCTTAGGTTTATTCTAAACACGCCAATGTCTCTTTTTACATCTAGATTTATCCTCCATGAATACTATTTCTCCTTATCACCTTAAGCAATCAAGCTCAAGCTTTTAACAAGAAGTCACTATCCACAAGAAGCAATTGCCCACAAGCACCCAACATCACATTCAATCCTATTACTATATTCTATTCCCGGCTTATATATAGCTAAACTATCAAAGAATTCTCTCAAGCATCCCTACAATCAACAATTCTTAAACTTTTGCAAGGAGACACATCATATATTCCCAGATTGCTATTACACATAAGAATCCTAATCTACACTTAACAACTTAGGTGGCACAATCACACCATAGCCACCACTAAAAGGGGAACCTCCACTACCTTTCATCTAGATCACTACTTAGCTTCCTTTTCTGACAGTTGACCAGACATAAAATAAACATTACTGAAGGAGTAGATTGAGAGCATGAACTGCATGACCTATAAATAGAGGCCTAACTTTTGAGCACAGACATAGAGTATGAACTGAACATATTTAATAAGAGCATGATCATTTGGGGTAGATGGATGTTGTTCAATATTGACATACTCAGCGTGACCTTTTCACTCAAGATGAGATCTGGGAAATCTGGTGTGATGAGCACGGGTACTTCATATATATTGAGCACACAAGGCTCGAACCGAGGGTGTTTTGAGCATAAACATGCCATAACCATCCAAAACCATCAAAGGTGGATGTACACACAGCTTAGAGAAAGGAAATCAAAAACACGAATCTTTCAAGAAGTCTGATCTGAGTATGTACATAATGTAGCATGATTTCAATAGCCTTTTTAGACATATCATGAAGCTTGAGTTTATAGGTCCGAGTATAATATGAGCTATGGGTTCATGGATCATAAGAATCGTAATATAGACCTGGGATCCCTAAAACCCTAGGAAAAGATTTATGTCGCTGAGAGATGTTATCGTTTCTATTTCAAATGACATAGCATTGACAACAAACGAAATAGAAAATTTGACCCTCAGACATAGGCATGATTCAAAGGCAAAAGACATGTGACACCCCGTACACGTATCCAGCTAACCAAGTTAAAATCTTCAGAAAAATCCAAGTTTCAAGGACCACGAGTCAAGTCCACGAGTTGTGGAAGGGACTCATGATCCCAGCCCTGCAGACCAGCTCCAGTACTAACTTCCATGAGTCACTTCCACGACTCGTGGAACTTTCTACGAGTCATGATGTTGACTCATGGAACTCCATTAGAGACCAAACATTTTCCTGACTTCCACGATTCGACCCTACGGCTCATGGAAGCTTCCACGAGTCATCTTGTTGACTCGTGGAAAGTCTTCTGCAGACTGACTTCCTAGTCTGAGTCCCACGAATGGATTCCACGACTCGTGGAAAAATCTACGAGTCGTAGACTCCACTCGTTGACACTGAAGTTGACCAAAATTCTAGGTTTTTTTAATTAAAACCCAAGGTCATTTTGGTCATTTTGGTCATTTTCCACCCTATTATGTATTAAGTGAAGTCGTTTTGACTACTTTTAGAAGGGTTTTCACCCATATTATCCTAAGTTCATCCTAAGATCCTCAATCTCCACCCAAAAAGGGAAATCCCTCTTCAAGCTCAAGTCTCCAAGCTCCAAGTCAAGTATCCAATTCTTTTCCATTGAAGTGGGTAATCTTCATCCAAGGTATGTGAGTCTCTAACAATGGGTTCCTTTCACCTTTGTGCCCAAAATCCCCAATTCTTAATTTGAATTATGAAGTTATAAAATTAGGGTTTTGATCTAAAATTGGGGAGAGTTTATGAAATTAGTTTCTATGTTTAAATTCATGGTTTTCTCTTGATCACTCATGATTTGATTATGATTCTCTCATTGGTTTTAAAATCCCATGCATAAATATGGATTTCTAGCATGAAACTATGAATTTACATGTTTTCAAGAGAAAGTTGGCATGATTAGACATCGTGGCCTTTATGTACTTATGAAATTGCATGACAAATTCTCTAAGTATGAATTTAGCAAGAAAAGTATATGTTGAATTATGGTCTTGCAAAGATTTAAGATTCATGACTTTTGAATTGCATGACATTAGATATGTTCTTATGCTTTTCCAACAGTTTTGGACATCAAATATGTCCCTATGTTTCAAGAAAGGTTTGGCATCTAGATATGTCCATCTAAGTTAAGTGAATTGCATGGTATCAGATATACTCTTACGCTTTACAAATAGATTTGGCATCAGATATGCCCAAGTATTATATGATCTATATGTATATGTTTTGGGAGTAGTATTAGCACCGAGTTGGACAGGGTGAGAGTACCCAAAAAGGTCCTAGAACTATGTGCCCCCGTAGGTCTTAAGTCCCCTCTGTTGGGCATCAGTTTTAGTGATCACGCCAAAGTAATGCCTCTATATCCTGGAAAGGTATATTGGATCCTTTCGATGGGGCGGATACATCAGATTCCATGTAGCTCACATGGTCTATGTCGGTTAGAGAACCTCCCACAGAAACAGTTTATGATTAAAGTTGCATTTGACTCTAAATTAGATTTTAGATTTATTACTTATGTTTACGCTTGGGCTTATGATATTTTTAGAGTCATTGCATTCAGTTATCCTTTAGAAGCATGACTTCAGTTATTCAAGCATACTTAGCATATTTTTACTATGTTCATGCATTGCTCTCATACTTAGTACATTCCATAGAACTAACGCATATTGCGTTGCATCCTTTTATGATGCAGACTCAAGTGTTCCTTCACAGGCTTGTGGCTAGAGATCCGACCACTCCTATTTTAGCTTTTGGTGAGTCCTCATGGTCCGAGGGCTAGGCTCCCCTTCAGTTTATGTTTCCTTCTTTATTTTTAGATGTTCGAGTTAGTTGGGGGTGTTGTCCCAACAACTCTCTATGATAGTATTAGAGGCTTTTCAGATATAGACCTTATGAGATAATTTCTGAGTTGTATTTCCTATTTGACTCTATATTTATGATATGTCTTCCAGTTTTGGATTTACATTGATGTCTCCACTATGTCTTATTTCTTTGTTATGCTTGAGAATGCTATGACCAAGGGTTAGCTTGGGATTCTCGTGGTCCCGAGTCCCGTGTTACGTCTAGGGGGTAACCTCAGGGCGTGACATGACATGGGTAAAGTGTCCTCATAAGTTGAAGCATAAGGAATATTCTAGAATAAGGATGGGTCATTATGGCATGCATCACGACACTCTTTTAAAAATCATCACACTAGAAACTCAAGACTTTTTTGGTTCAACACCTCATCATCTCCCCCTTAGAGCAAAGGTCACTATCTTAGGCCTGCGGATCTATGCTGTAAAAATGTCTATGAGTACAACACTCGGCACTGTGGGGTGTCACTATACACATCAATGCTAATCTCACCCAGACATTATATTCAAAAAGAAATACTAACTCCTTTCTAGGTCATTCCTCTCAGAGACACTATTTTTAACTTACTCCAACCTCTATAGCCACAATATTAAAACTTAACTCTCTTGGTCACACACTTCCACATTCTCTAATACTTAATAATCTATCATCCACTCCTTTGTCTACTAGCATTAAACCTCTAATCTCATATTCGCCCAATTCAACAAAATATTAAAATTATACCAAGAGGCTCAACAACACCCCTTTAGATCTATAAATCCCTCAATTTCATTCCAAAGAACACCAAATAATAACTACTTAGCCTCCTCCATATAAAGAAACTCAAGAAAACTAATCAGGAATAATTAGCACACTTAACAACATAAAACCCCATCTAACATCATATTACGTCCGGTACAACTCATTCTTATAAACTTAAGGCTCTTATTTATCTAATAACTTAGCCAAAATTCATTGCTTCAACACTAATTCTCATGTATACATCATGCTTACACATTCAAACCTACCCTATGTTATCAACCTAAGCCCTCTCATGCACCATGTCAAGCCAACTAGTTCAGTTTCATAAAAGCAACATTATCATCCCTGACTATCATTCTTTCTCCCTTGATGACCATTACCTGACTCAAATTTAGTGTATAACACTAGGTAAAGTTAACATCCTATCTTAGCATGCTATTCGGGCTTACAGCTTCCAAGAGAATAAAAAAATCAAGATACACTAATTCACCAACACTTTGACAGAGTGGTCGATCTTAATTCCTTCCTCAACATGACTATGGCTTACAAGCACAATCTCCCTCATAACATTACCACTGCACCTTAATGTTCATAACACATCTTCGCATCTACTATATTGGTTTACAACTACTAGATAAAATTCAAGAAACTCTGGGTCTACTAAGATCACATGATAAGGATAGTCGATCTTAATCTTACAATATAACTCATTATAGTTCATTAGCATATTATTTTTCCTCACATCACATCTACTTACCCATGCATACATTTATACTACCTTCATAGTTCTATAAACATCTCTAAGTCTCCCTCTCCAAAACCTCAAAATGGAGTCTAAATTTTATAACGTAACCACTCTATCCCTACATTCACAACTTAGAATTGGTCTATGCTACTACAATAACAAGGCATCATAAGCTCCTTCCCTATTTCGAATAATTCAAAAGGAACATCTTAACTAACCACTCTACTTCTACCAATCTCCACAAAAATTGTTAATCTTGCTACACTAGAACTCATACCATACGGGGATACAATCTCTATCACTTCCTTAGGGGGTACAAGACTCTAGCTACACTTTTCGATCACTTACTACCTGCACTCTCCGACTTCTAAACACACGACTCCGCATATCTATGTCCTTGGGATTATTTCACTACTCATATCTCATAACACCCTGATTTATACTTTCTCTCAGGTGTAATTACTATCCCAACACTCGCATGCATCCCTCTCCCCCTTAAGCATGACAGCTGCAATAAAGTTTTGGAAAGGGTTTGAAAACACATCTTACCCTGGCTCAAATGCATAATTCATGAAGTAGGGAGTTTACACTTAGAATTAATAGACATTGACGCACTAATGGACACCTCTCAAGTCCTTGTGTAGTTTTGTAACCTTTTTGATGACTCAACCTAATAGAATTACATCATAAGGAGTCTGAGCTTTGTACTTCTATCATCTCGAAGATAAAGTGTAGTTAGCAGAGTTAGAGCAGAGTAAGAATATGGATAACTTTCTTATAGAAAACACTTTCGCACGATCTGGAGTATGAAAGAATGGGAAATATTTCCTAGATGCCCTATAGCCTCCTGATTATAAGTGTGGTGCACAACACACTCATAAGCAAGACTCGACTAGACAGCCTTGTAGACCCCCTGGGACCATGAACCATGCTCTGATACCAAGTTTGTCATGACTCGAGGCTAGGCTCCGGATGTAATGGGCAACCCAAACCAAAAAAGCCTGAGTAAACCCCTTAGCATACATCATACATACCAATTAGCGGAAAAAGGCCCATTGTAAAATAAATTCAACTGAAATAAGATGATCAACAATTGTCTTACTAATACCAGTCTACAAAGCCTCTAACATCAAGAATAAACTCCTAAGTCAAGACTTGGCCCTGACGATACCATAAAATGAATTAGAGTTCTCAAACCAACTAATAAGGGAAAACACAGGCCTTCCGGAGGAATGGAGGGCTCACCACTTTCTTATCGAAATCCTGAAGATCCTAGTGTTGCACAAAACCACGAGGAAAGATCTCTAAACCTGCATCATGAAAATATGCAGCGTCCGAGGATGGTCAGTACGGTGAGTACTGGCATGCAACCTAGGGGAAGGGATATCACAGTTT
>QJPP01004804.1:0-14247 GCA_003996215.1 Jaltomata sinuosa
TCGATGACACCGGTGAACCTAAAGCTCTGATACCAGGTTGTCACGACCCGATTTCTCGGTCATGATGGCACCTACAACCCCCGGTAGGCGAACCAATCCCTGTAGCCCAGAACAGTTAGTAATGGGCTACTGTCTAACAAATAAGAGAACAAGACGAATAAAATAGATAATATGAATGTAATTATATATAAATGCGGAAAACTAAACCAAACCCCAAGACCTGGTATCATAGTACAGAGCCAAACTACATACATGGAGTACAAGTAAACCAAAACTCTATATACAGATGTCTCTGAATGGAAATAGAGTACATGCAGCAAAAGATAAACTAAAGCTAAGCTCCGATCGCCAAGAGCCCACCTTCAGCCTGAAGTAGTCTTCAACAGATCTCCAAGCACGAATCTCAACGATCTAGCGGCGATGACCCACGCTAGGATCTGCACCCAAAGATGCAGGGGGTAGGGGTGAGCACCAAATGCGAAGCATAAGGTACCCAGTAGGTATCATAGGCCGACTGGGCACATATAAGATAAAAGAGCAGTAATAGACAGAATAGAAGCAAGTAGTCACAGAAATCAACGAAAGGTACACAGGAAACTAGCCCAGAGGGAAAACAACAGAACCACAGATGAGGCTAGTAAGCAGAATATACACACCAAAGGCACAGGTGAAAGTAAGAAACAACGCACCTGGGATCCTTGCAACAACAGTGTATACAAAATAAGTTTACGGGATGGACGGTATACCGGTAACCTCAAGTGTAAGAAGAAGAGAGAAATAGTAATAATAGGCATGCTCAAGACATGAATCAATACTCAACTAATCATATCAACCTCAAATCCAGAACCTAACACCCTAGCAGTACCAATCTCATACTTATCCATAATAGAGAACAACTCTGTAAATAAATAGCAAAAGTCTACCTACAGTCCCTCGGCCGCCCATACAACCGAGGAACACACACAAGTGAAAACAAACCCTGTCGCATCCCATACTACCGCTGAGCGTACAATTCAGCAAACAGGCAAACAAGGGTGGAACTCGAACCGATTAATGATTATTGCATGGCCATGAAGATCTCACAGTGCCATAGTATCTCTGTAAGTTGTACCCCTCCGGCGCCGCGATCCGGCCCACAGGTAGGGTTCCATGTTAAGGACTCTGCCGTATACCTCTTACTCCCCCGTATCCCCCTCCACCGGCACACGCAGCCGTAGCCCCTGGCCCGGATGGCAAGGTCTATGGAGGTCCCAGACCCCATACTAAATCTCAGTATCAGAACATGTATCAAGATAGAGACCCAGTCTCGATATCAAGATAGAGACCCAGTCTCGAATATGCATGCCCAGACCCTGTCCAGGACTAAAGATAGTAGGAAAATATCTAAAAAACCCCTCCAAGGGTGCCCGGGCGTCGCCGGGTCTAAACAGTAAAAAAGTCATCTCAGGTGCTCGGTCCAACCGAGGCTAAAAATCATCTGAAGTAGTAAGAAAACTCAACTAGCACTCCGGCCCTGCCGAGTCTAGTGATAATCGTAAAACTGATGATTTTAAACCACAAGTGAAATCAACCATTTCAAAATCATTTCCATTCACAAAAACGGGGCCCCCCCGGGCCATGCAAGGTTTAGAAAATAGTGCCAGTAGGCCCGAAGCCAAAACCACAGTAAAACATGGATAAAACCTCTTTATATGCATGGAAATGGTATGATCACACACAATAGCTGCCCCGCAGCTTCACAATCAACCTATCGACCCTGCACAGGCCCACAGCTACTCAGCAAGCATAACCAGCCTAGAAGGATAATTCTATGCCCGGGACTCGCGGACATTCCCAAAATCCCACCTTCTATGTTCCAGAGTCAACAAGGCCTCACAGGACCACAAGGGTAAAAAAAATATATCCGCAAATACTACAAGCAACGGAGGAATAAAAATAGGCGGACATGAATAAAGCGGTCAAGGTCTGTGGTACCAACCTAATAAACCAACCCAAGGATGCCCATTAATACAATTTTATTTTATATATATACGGAGTCTAGGGAAAATAAACCGTAACCTACCTGTCGTCCGATGACAAGATGCTAGAACGATGTCCAAACTCGAACCACTCCGAGAAAATCCAAAACTAAATCGGAATCGGAATCGGAGTTGGGACGGAACAACTTGACGTAGATAATTGATTTTCTACAACAAATTTAATATAACCACAACATTTAAATTGGTCCCACCAATTTTCCTCTCTGTATGCGGATGAAAGTATATGGAAAACTATGGAATTAATATGTTTGTTGAGAGAATTGAACCACTTCAGTGGATATGCTTACTAATAGCATAATGTAATTAGTTAGGGTGATAAGTCACCCTTAGGAGTGACACCACGCCAGTTAATGGACTGTTGGCCACTTTCTCCACCTCCACGTGTTGTGGAGGTGGCCATATTTAATATTTTCCAGCCCGTTATGTATGTATTCGGGTATTGCATAAATTCGTGATATAATAAATATAGTATTTTAAATATACCATATTTATTAGAAAATCATTTCCAATAAAACCTACTATATTATAATAATAAATTTTAACATAACTAAATTTACTATCTCCGTTAAAATATTACGGAGTATAAAATCTTTATAAAATAAATACGTATACACTTATATCGCATCAAATATATTTTCCAAAGGGTATAATAATATAATTTTTTACCAAATTAAACTTTTAAATAAATATTTCCAATACACGCACGATGCTAATAAGATTCTTAAGTTTAGGCTCGTAATTTGCCTACGCACGATTTCGATATTCAAGAATTCTCTCGGAATCCTCCCTTATATTTTATCACTGTTTTGGAACTGAAATGGCATTTTAAAACGTAAAATTGAAGCTTAAATCGGGTTAAACCCGACCCGATTCGCGACCCGGTTCGCAACCCATTTTCTGCCAGACAATCCGCGGTAAAACAGTCATAACTCTTTGCTCCGAGATTATTTGAATGCGCGGTTTTGTGCGTTGGAAACTAGACTCGTAGACCTTCGATTTGGTATTTCGGGGGACTTCTAACTCTTTATATATTGGGAGAAAACCCCCGAGACATTTGACCCAAAGTTCAGGAAATTTGTTAAAGGTCTTACGATCTTTTGTCGATTTGCTTGACTTCAAAACTTAAACGTGAAAATGACCGGAAGGGTCATTACAAGTATCCATAGATGTTTGCGATTTGATTCTTTTTTTATTTCATATTTATTCATTTCTCTCAGTCTTACGAGGAGAAAAACACGTGATTCGAGAAAATTTTTGAAAAAAAAAATCTATGCTTTTTGAAGGTGAAGTTTGGAAATAGAACAATTCCTTCTGTCGTGTATCCTCGATTAATGCAACCTCAGATGCTATGTTTCAATTCTCGATTCTAGTATTAAGCGAAAGGTTATGCCTAGAGGTTCTATATTACAGGTCCATCCTACTCTACTAGCGCTAATAGGCAGCATAGGGGAAGAAGCGCTACACCTAAGAATCAACAACACAAAAACTTTGTTCTAAGTCAGCCTTTTCCTTAGCGGGCTTGGGACTAAAAGAATGGTTGGGACAACAAAAATCGATCTCGTTCGTCCTTTGGATACCCGTATAACCATTGAAGGCTATTGAAGTGACTAATTCCTGGAAATTAAGAGGCGTTAAAAACAAAGAAATTATTGCAGTTATCTTATCATTTCTATCTAGTCCCAATAGGCTGTGAAAAACTGGATTTCTTATCTCATGTATGCTTTTTGTGAAAAAATACCAATTGAAGTGGAGGGTTTCTTCAAAAAACAAGGGGCTGGGTCAACTATTCAATCAAATGATATTGAGCATGTTTCCCATCTCTTCTCGAGAAACAAGTGGGCTATTTCTTTGCAAAACTGTGCTCAATTTCCTTTCGGAGTTAAACTTCCGTTTGTCCATATTTTGATAAAAAGTATCGCTTGTTTTTCATTCCCATTCCCATAAGAATGAATACTATGATTCGCGTTTCAAACAGGCATGAATACATCATCTATATGATAACTTCCATCTTCAAAGTTATGCGGCGTTCCGGCGTGTCAGCTTAGTTATCCTCATCAAACCACTTACTTGATGTCTAGCTTCCCAACTGATAGAAGGTTCCTTTTCCCCCAAGGCAGAGGACTGCAAATCCTTTCTTCCCCAGTTAACTATTTTCACTTCTTTAGGGGTGAAGAGAATCACTTGTTGATACCGCTTTTGGGCAACCTTCTCAACAACTAAGAGATCCATTCGAGGAACATGGAGACTAGTTGAAGTACTGAGCCTCCCGATATCGGGAGGCTTAGTTCTTCAACTGAGATAATGAAAAATTATTTCACCTTTTAGTTCTTTTTAGTTGGAATTTTAGGCGGTTCCCGAAAAAAGATAGCAAAAAGAATTATCCCTAAAATCGAGACCAAGAGGAATGTATTAACCAATGCTTCCATAGATTCGATCGTGGTTTACAATTATAGCTTTCATACCTATTTTTTTTTCATCATCTTCCAGATAAAGAACGAACAAGAGTAAAAACAAAGTTGATTCAAATAAAGATTTCTCTGGTACCCTATGTCAGTAAAAGTAAAAGAAAGAAAATAAGGGAGAAAGAAAGATACCAAAGCAATGTTGTATCTGGCTGCTTGTCTTTTTGTAGTTGGATCTCCAAGTTTTTGGAATCGAGGTACTGTAGAAAAAAAGAATCAAAATCCGATCCAATTAATCGTAATCGATTAGTTAACATGTTGGTTAACTGTATTCTGAAACACGGAAAAAAATCATTGGCTTATCAAATTACCTATCGAGCCATGAAAAAGATTCAAGAAAAGACAGAAACAAATCCACTATCCGTTTTACGTCAAGAAATACGTGGAATACCTCCCGATATAACAGTAAAAGTAAGACATGTAGGTGGATCGACTCATCAAGTTCCCATTGAAATAGGATCCACACAAGGAAAAGCACTTGCCATTCGTTGGTTACGCCCCCGTGAGCTTTAGCAATATTGTTAATCGATTCCATAATGAGTACTGTTTTACCCACTCCAGCTCCCCCGAATAGTCCAATATTTCCTCCACGGCGATAAGGATAATAAAAAAAGTCTATTTTGTACTCTATCTGTGTATCCTTTTTTATTCCTAAAAAATAGCAGATGAAATAGAAGGCTTAGTAGGGAGATAATGAAATTATGTGTTTGGGTCTTCCAAAAATAAAGGAATGATCCATTTTTTAGTTAACTGATCTGATGGGTCCAACAAACAATTAATTATAACAAATAAGCAAAAGCGATAGATATAGGCATATTGAAAAAATCACGTAGTAATCTTTTTTTTTAACATACCCACTAGAAAGACTAATCCAATCCATAAGGATGTACCAGAAAATACAATATTTTTGTTACTTGACCAGCCATCAGGAGAAGCAAATAAAACGGGGCAATCTCAACCTATCATCAACGCCGGCTTGTTCGGTCGTGTCAGAACTGGCCTATCTAGCTTATCCCAATAGTTTGGAAGATATCTTGAGAAAAGGTTTTAGCACCGGTGTATCCTATATGTACTCAAGTTTATTCGAAGTATCCTAATGGTGTAACGCCATTGACTTCTTGGGAAAAAAGAGGAAGATGACTTTAATCTCTTATTTCGGAGAAATAAGTGGCTCACGAGGAATGTAAAGAAACATATTATATTTGATCTCTAAGGAATTAAAAAGTTGATTTTTTCTAATGAAGACTCTTCTTTTTAGGAAGACGATTCCTGGCCATTCTTCGAAGCTTATTTGAAAACAAAACATTTATTCCGTGACGTGAGGCTCCAGCTTAAAACTTTGAAACTATCCCAAATCATACTCGGCAACTGAAGCATGGAGGAGAAGAGAATCAACACATGGTTCCTTTATCCCCTTTTACCTTTCATGATAAATTGGCTAAACTCATAAAAAACAAAAACAAAATAGCATTGAAATCAATTTTTATTGACCAATCAGAATTGCCTTCCACGATCTATAATTGCCTCAAAATGTCCAATATATATACATTATTGGACCTTTTGAATAACAACCAAGAAGATCTTATGAAAATTGAACATTTTCGTAGCGAAGATATTTGATTCTGCATCTTTAGGTGACTTAATAGGAGAGAAAGATTTAGCTTCTAAGGGATGATTAAAACTATTTCTCTTTCTAAATTTTGTTCAAAATTTAGAAAGTTCCCTTTTCGACATCATTATTCGAGGAAAATTTGATAGTTAAAAATAACTTTTGATCATCTTAGGAAAAAAGGTAAGTCTTTTTTAAAAAAATTGAATCATCAACAATTTCTATTTCAATGAAGATCTTTTGTCTCATGGTAGCCTTCTCCATTCCCCTTACGAAACTTTCGTTATTCGGTTAGCCATACACTTCATATGTTTCTAGCGATTCACATGGCATCATCAAATGATACAAGTCTTGGATAAGAATCTACAATGCACTAGAACTCCCTTGTTGACGATCTTTTACTCCGAAAGCATCTAGGGTTCCTCGAACAATGTGATATCTCACACCGGGTAAATCCTTAACCCTTCCCCCTCTTACTAAGACTACAAAATATTCTTGTGAATTATGGCCAATACCGGGTATATAAGCAATGATTTCAAATCCAGAGGTTAATCGTACTCTGGCAACTTTACGTAAGGCAGAGTTTGGTTTTTTTGGGGTGATAGTGAAAAAGTTGACAGATAAGTTGATGTGCCGCTAATTTATGGCACTTTCAACTCCTTTTTACTAAGAACAATCGTACGTTTTCAAGCAACCGTTGTGTTTTTGATGTTTTTATGTTGTATTTATAGGAAATGGAAACAAATACGGAAATGGACGGAAATACGCAAAAAAGAACATTCTGGATAAGAGTGACGGTTCAGGTGACGGTCCGTCAAGGGTGTGACGGTCCATCACCCAAACCGTCACACCAAGGCAGCAAATGAAGGCAGCAACACTGCCTAAGGGTGACGGCCGCCGTGACGGTCCGTCAAGGTGATGACGGTCCGTCACCCCAAGCCGTCACACTTAGGCAGTCCGCGACGTGGAATCCGAGCATTTTTGGGATTAGTTTCCTAGACTCCTATAAATACCCTATGTTAGGTTTATTTTACACATTGCCTTTCAAATAGTTTTGACACGTTTTTACAATAGTTTTAGGAGTTTTAGTCGACTTGGAGCTCAAGAAACACGTTCTCTACTTCTTGAATTCGTGTTCTTGAATCGGTCTTGGGATTTTGTTGTTCTTGCTCTTGGATTAATTAAAGATTGTTTTCAATACATCGTAAGGATCTCTTTTCTTTATTATGAATATTGCTTTCTTTTGTTCTTCTACAAGCATGAGTAACTAAACCTCCCACAACTAGGGTTGTGGGAGCCATGGCTAAAGAAGCGATATAGATTTCGGGTAGCGACGGGTTCAATATATGTATTGTCATGTTGTTAATCATGCATTATTTAACGTTTTCTAGTGGTTGCAAACATTAGAATATGCCTAGGTTTAATTTGCTTGAGTAAAGAGATTAAAAACGGAAAACTTGATTAACAACAAGGATTCGAGACTACTAACTCTCATCTAATGATTAATGCTGTAACTAGATTAATCTACTTGATGTTTAAGGTTGAAATCTAAAAAGCACATCTTTTCGAGGTCGAGAGAATAGAAAAGGAAATTTGTTTATTTGGTCGAGAGACGTTTAGACGATACCATTACTTCAATCACATCGTGACACGCATATAAAAAGAACCCGATTAAGCCTAGAATCGACATTGTTACTAACGCCATGGTAAACACTTCCCTAGTTCATTCTCCTACTATTATTTCACATACGTTTATTGTTTGTTTTGTTTAGAAGTTGATTACACAAACCCCCCCTTTTTACCGGAAATTATTGACGATTAGTCACATACTTCACTAAAGACTTAATTCTCACCATATTCTCTGTGGGATTCGACCCCAACCTAGTTGGGTTCTATATTTGACTACGACCGCTTACGCTTCGTTAATTCGAGGTGTAGTTTGGGCGTTATCAAAAAGTGGCGCCGTTGCCGGGGAATACGGTTGTTAATTAAGTTTGGTGTGTTTATTTGACTCTTAGTCATAATTTCCTGCTTTACGTTTATTTGTTGTTTTTGTCTTTGACAGGGTACACAGTTGTGCATGCCAAGTACCCGAAGTTCGGGGGAACAAATTTTACCTTACGACCCCGAGCTTGCTAGAACATTGAGGCAGAATATGGCCGCACAACTAGAGGCAGCGAGGATCGCTGCAGAACTGCAGACCCAACAAAATCTGAATGCTGGTGGTCTGCAGGATGAGATCGCAAGGAATGATGAGGATCTCGACTTAGATGGAGCTGGCGCTACGGGCGCCATTGTTGTTCCACCGCTACCGCCCGGAGCCAAATTCAACATCACTAGCACGATGATCCAGCTGTTGAACTTGAGAGGAGTGTTCCGAGGTGTCGCTGGGGAGGATCCAAACCAGCACCTAATGAATTTCGTGGGCATATGCAAGTCATTTGAACTACCGGGCGTGAGTCAGACAACGATCAGGCTCAGGTTGTTTCCGTTGTCTCTGTCTGATGAGGCAGCATTGTGGTTGACATAGCTGACCCCTGACTCTATCGCAACGTGGGGAGAGTTGAGAGGAGCTTTCCTAGAAAGGTTATTTCCTCCCTCTCGGATGATACAGTTGAGGGACGAGATTAGCAACTTTAGGCAGCAGCCCCACGAAGCATTGCACGAGACTTGGTTGCGATTCAAAAAGAAGATAACGCAATGCCCGAACCATCAGTTGACCGAAATTTTTTTAATGCAGACGTTCTACCGGGCATTGAATTCGGCTACCAAGCCGACGTTAGACAACGCAGCAGGTGGTGCATTCATGGGTCTCACCTTTGTTGAGGCCATAACTACTTTGGACAGGCTCACCAGAACCAATAGGGCCTGGCATACACGAGATTCAGAGGTTGCAGCTAGCACCTATACCGTTGGTATGTCAGCAGAACAGCGTAGGAAAGAGGAGGAGCGCGACCAAGACATGGCGCATCTGAAAACGCAGTTGGACCTACTGACCAAGCACTTGTTCTCAGGAGGTATGGAGAAGGTACAAGTTGTGGGTTCCCAAGGTATGGAGACTGAGGAGGCGAATTACTTGGGGGGTTTCCAGGCCAATGGCCAGGGAAACCAAGGTCGGAACTATCAGCGAGACAACCACTATGAGAAAGGTGGCTACAAAGATCGCGACCAAGGAAACTGGAGGAACAAAACCGATAGAGGTGGGTTGTATATACCACCTGGTAATCGGGACAAAGCTGGCAACGAGGTTGAGACGTCCAAACTTGAGAACATGATGGCAAAGATGCTGCTAAAGGTGGAATCGACTAACTCTGGGGTAAAGGCAATGCGGACTGAGTTATCAACATTGAGTCAGGTAGTGGAGTCACACTCAACCGCGATCAAGCACCTAGAGCAGCAAGTGGGTCACATCTCGGCATCTTTAAACCCAAGGAAGACAGATACCTTGCCGAGCGACACCACTCATCCGAGGAATGACGCAAGCTGTATGGCGATCACCACAAGAAGCGGAAAAGTATTACCGGAATCACATCCGGTAATTCAGACTCAAGGTGATGTTGCAGATGATGAAGAGGCGGTAGAGGAGGAAAATCCAAAGCCCGCGGAGAAAATGATGCCTCGACCACCACCTCCTTTCCCACAGTGTTTGAAGAAGAAAGCTGATGATGGTAAGTTCCTGAACTTCATGACCATGCTGAAGCAGATTTCAATAAACATACCATTAGTGGAAGCGCTGGAACAAATGCCCGGTTATGCCAAGTTCATGAAGGACTTGATTACAAAGAAGAGGTCGGTAAGTTATGAACTGGAAGACAACCTCCACCATTGCAGCGCTATTTCCTCTAGATCGTTAGTCGAAAAGAAGGAAGATCCAGGTGCATTTACTGTTCCCTGCACTGTTGGGAAGCTCAACTTCGGGAAAGCCTTGTGTGATCTGGGTGCTAGCATCAACTTGATGCCGCTAGCTGTCTACAAACAATTGGGTTTGGGAGCTCCTAAACCAACATCCATAAGAGTGATGATGGCTGACCGTTCGGTAAAGAGACCTGTGGGAATATTGTCTGATGCGCTGGTCAAGATTGGTAAGCTTATATTCCCGGCCGACTTTGTGATCTTGGATTGCGAAGTGAATTTTGAAGTTCCCATAATCTTGGGACGACCTTTGTTAGCCACGGCTAGAGCATTGGTTGACATGGAGAGAAACGAACTGACCTTCCGATTAAACAATGAAATGGTCAAGTTTGATGTGTCCAGAGTGATGAAGCAACCAAGTGACATGAGGGTGGTTGCGGTCATCAATGCTATTGAGGAAGGCCCTGCGGATATGGATCTTGAGGAGAAGGGTTGTGTTGAAACCCGAGCTGTTATGAGAGTAAAGTCGCGATCACAAGAGGACGAGCATGTTAAGGAAAGCGGTGAAAATAGATTAAGAAAACGAAAACACCGCAAGAGAATCCGCAAAGAAAGAGCGAAAAAGTTGGCGCGACTAGCTGCGGAGCCGATAAAAGAAGAAGCTGGAACACAATAGAATGGTGTGGCGTGCACCTATTCCATTGATTTCTCATGCTTTGGAGACCCTGGCGGTCTCAAACATCATTCCAGAATCTGAGTCATATCGAATTCACAGGTATTCCTTTCTCTCACAGTTTTTAGCTTTCATATGTATGCATTGGGGACAATGCATGAGTCTAAGTTGAGGGTGTGGGGAAACCTGTGAGTCACCACCGAGGGTTTTTGTTGCCGTGTTTCTTTTACCTCCGGTGTGCTATCTAGTAGAACCGGCATGTTTAGGTTGTTATTTTAAATTTTTGTTTTTTTTAGTGTCTATAGCAAGCATCATGGCGTTTTTCTTGTTTAAAAACGAGGCCCCTTTAAAAAATTTCTGGTTTTGTACTTATGTTGAAATGATTGACTGTCTGGATCCTTGTATGTCATTGTGTGATTATGAGTAGAATGAGTATGCTTAAGCCGAGCGGTTGTTTGATAGTTGGTAGCGATATAATTTCTTGGTGCCAAGAGCATGTGAGATGATTGTTATAAATTCTTACTCTGTGCATGCATCTAGAACTTGCCCGGTCTATTTTGTTAAGTTCGAAGTTTGGTTGCTTAGGAGAGGATCACAGGCCCTTTTTGTGTGCAGTCCACTTAACCTAAAAGACCGTCCAAATATAAATAATCCCTTGATCCCTGTTTGAGCCATAATTGACCTTATTGTTTCAATAACCTGTCACCATTTCCGTTTAACTTTGAATCCCTATTTTGGCCCTGGTCCTTCCTTGGACATCGTGCACCTCAACGCAGGCAACCAGCCTAAGTTGAGGGTGGCTACCATAGAGGTAAACCCTGTTTTGGCCCTGGTCCTACCATGGATATCGTGCACCTCAACGCAGGCAATCAGCCTAAGTTGAGGGTGGCTACTACAGAGGTGAATGATAAGAAAAAGAGGATGGAGAAGATTGGTTGTGAATAGAATGAAAATTCGGGTGTGTGCCTAAGAAAAGAAAAATAAAAAGAAGTGAAAAAGATCGAAAAAGTAACAAAAAGAATTCTCAAAATAAAGAGGTCGCACCTGTAGCTAGAAAGAAGGAAATAAAAAGGTGAATAAGGATGGACAAAGTAAGTTATGTGGTAATAAGACGTCGGTAGTTCCAAGGAGGGCTTAGTCACTAACCCCTAAATGTATCCTACCTGCACCCGAAGCCTCATTACAAGCCTAAACAAGTCCTGTAGTGATCCTGAACGGCTTTCTGAAGAACCGAAATAGAATAGTAAGGGCAAGCCTATGGTATCGCATGTGCATTGTTTGAAATCGTTTGTGAGTGTGAGCGTTTACCTAGTCCCAAATCTTGTGTGAGGGATTTCTTTGTGGTGAGGGCACCAAGATGTTTGTATTGTCTATTGATTGTTAGGATAGCTGCGCGTGTGAATGTAGAATGTTCTATCATATCGGAATGACATGTTCGGATCCTTGCAAGTTAGTGTTTCATACATTCGTGTGCTACGAGGGAGCTTGATTTAATGAAATAAGATGTGGAATGACCATGAGTTGCTAAACACATGAGTTCGTGTTCTTAGTTGAGTCATTTTATTGTTTTATGTTATGTTGCTTGAGGACAAGCGAACGTTTTAAGTTGAGGGTGTTGATGTGCCGCTAATTTACGGCACTTTCGACTCCTTTTTACTAAGAACAATCGTACGTTTTCAAGCAACCGTTGTTATTTTTGATGTTTTTTGTTGTATTTGTAGGAAATGGAAACAAACACGGAAACGGACGGAAATACGCGAAAAAGAACATTCTGGATAAGAGTGACGGTTCAGGTGACGGTCCGTCAAGGGTGTGACGGTCCGTCACCCAAACCGTCACACCAAGGCAGCAAATGAAGGCAGCAACACTGCCTAAGGGTGACGGCCGCCGTGACGATCCGTCAAGGTGATGATAGTCCATCACCCCAAGCCGTCACACTTAGGCAGTCCGCGACGCGGAATCCGAGCGTTTTTGGGATTGGTTTCCTAGACACCTATAAATACCCTATGTTAGGTTTATTTTACACATTGCCTTTCAAATAGTTTTGACACGTTTTTACAATAGTTTTAGGAGTTTTAGTCGACTTGGAGCTCAAGAAACACGTTCTCTACTTCTTGAATTCGTGTTCTTGAATCGTTCTTGGGATTTTGTTGTTCTTGCTCTTGGATTAATTAAAGATTGTTTTCAATACATCGTAAGGATCTCTTTTCTTTATTATGAATATTGCTTTCTTTTGTTCTTCTACAAGCATGATTAACTAAACCTCCCAGTCCTAGGGTTGTGGGAGCCATGGCAAACGTAGCGATATAGATTCCGGGTAGCGTTGGGTTCAATATATGTATTGTCACGTTGTTAATCATGCATTATTTAACGTTTTCTAGTGGTTGCAAACATTAGAACATGCCTAGGTTTAATTTGCTTGAGTAAAGAGATTAAAACCGGGAAACTTGATTAACAACAAGGATTCGAGACTACTAACTCTCGTCTAATGATTAATGATGTAACTAGATTAATCTACTTGATGTTTAGGATTGAAATCTAAAAAACACATCTTTTCGAGGTCGAGAGAATAGAAAAGGAAATTTGTTTATTTGGTCGAGAGATGTTTAGACGATACCATTACTTCAATCACATCGTGACACGCATATAAAAAGAACCCGGTTAAGCCTAGAATCGACATTGTTACCAACGCCATGGTAAACACTTCCCTAGTTCATTCTCCTACTATTATTTCACATACATTTATTGTTTGGTTTGTTTACAAATTGATTACGCAAACCCCCCTTGTTACCAGAAATTATTGACGACTAGTCACATACTTCACTAAAGGCTTAATCTTCACCATATTCTCTGTGGGATTCGATCCCAACCTAGTTGGGTTCTATATTTGACTACGACCGCTTACACTTCGTTTATTCGAGGTGTAGTTTGGGCGTTATCATAAGTCACCCACGACCCTTCCCTCGCGTTCGGCTATATCAAGAGCCCCCGAATCTAGAGCTGCTTGTCGTTCCAACACAGTTCCAACAATGCATTTCTCAGAGCGAGAAAGAGGAACTGTTTGACGTTGCATGTTAGAACTCATTAAAGCTCCATTAACATCATTATGTTCGATAAAAGGAATGAGGGAAGCTCCAATAGAAAAATATTGAAAAGGAAGTATACTTCGAAGATGAACCTGTTCCCATGCAATAGTCAAGAATTCTTGACAGTATCGAGCTGGAACAACCTGTTCTTCCTGAATATCCCAATTTAAGGCTAAAGAATTTCCTGCCGCTATCATATAGTATTCATCTCTACCTGGTGATAAATAAAGCATCCGTACCCCGGTTGACCTCTCATAAATTTCATAAAAAGGGCTTTCTAGAGATCCCCAATGACCAATCCTCGCATGAATTGCTAAGGATCCAATAAGTCCAACATTGATTCCTTCAGATGTGTCAATTGGGTAAATACGTCCATAGTGACTAGGATGGATATATCCGAAAACTAGTAGTGCGACCTGTCAGTCCTCCAGGGCCCAAATAACTTAATTTTCTCCCATGAACTATTTGTGTCAATGGATTAGTTCGATCCAAAACTTGAGATAATGGGTGTAAACCGAAAAAGGAT